>MU737200.1:13007-96748 GCA_026770625.1 Nicotiana glauca | reverse complement strand
CCCCCCGCGTAACACCACCATCTCCACCGTCCCTAGGCCCTAAGCTGCCGGCCGAAAATCGCCGCCGCCGGCGGCCAACCTCCATTTCATTCTAAAATTACAACCTGAACTCCCCTCGTCCCCCTCTTTCCAAATATACATTCAACTCTCTTCGAATCATCCCCAATCCTTTCGAATTTTAGATCGAAATTTCGACCCCAAAATTCTAGTCAGTCAAACGGCGTCCAAAGTCACACTAAGGCTCCTTCTTCACCTCCCCATCGTCAAGCCATCATTATTCCCCCTCAAAACCCATTGAAACACCTCAAATTCCCTAACCCTAGCCGCCGCCTTTGGGCTCTGGTGGCGGCGTCGCCTCCTCAAACCTTACCAAACTCACATCCTACACTCTCCTCACCCTCTTTTACTTAAACCACCAAATCTTTTTCCCCAAATACAACCGAAATTTGTAAGATTTAGTTCTAGGGTTCAGAAGAATCAACCTAATTTGGGGATTTCAAGTGCACAATTGATTTTGAATTAATGTTACAGGACTATTTCAGATGAAATAGACATGCAACATTAATTGAAAATCAATTTCGACGGGTCAGCCATGTTAAGTTAGAAGTCAGTAAGCTTTTCTTCTTCTTTTTATTTTTTTTCTTTTTTCTCATGAGTTTTGGTTTTTGTTAGTTTGATTCGTGTTTCTGTCGATAATTGAATCTTGTTTTAATTTTTGTATGGTTTAAATTTTTAGTCTAGTTTAATCCTAATCTAACTGTTGTTCTACTTCTGTTAGTTTAAACGTTTAGGCATGCTTTTGATTATTCGTTTCTTATGTAAATCAATTCTGTAGATTTTTCGTACACATTAGTTCCTGATTTTGTTTGTTCTTGCTCATCTTAGTGTCTCATTCTTATTAAGATTGATTTAGGGTTGGTTTTGTTTGACTATAATTTGAGTCTCATATTGAGTTTGCTTCCGATATAGATAGTGTTTTGTTTGTTGTTTGGCTCCTGTTAGCTAATAGTAGTTTGTAATTCAAATAGCTTGTTAAGTGCTAGGATTTGTTATAGATTTTGTTTGGCTGATTAATTTTCTTAGAATAACTAGTTTAACTATAGTTAGTTAGACTGGTTGTTTGGTTAGTTAACAGGGCTGAGGGTAGGTTAGTAATTTTAGATAAGTTAAGGGATAACTGGGGTAGTTCAAGGGCATGGAATTTTTCTAATAACTGAATTGGAAGCTCTAGGACATTCTAGATGAGTTTCGAATTAGAATTTTTATAACTTAAGGGTGTAACTTGGGTAGCAAGTCAGGAAGTAAGGGATTAATGACCAATTTCTAAAATAAAAAAGGGGGGAAAATGGGGAATGAGTTCCAGAACTTTCTGCCCCTATTTTTGCCTATATAAGGCAGCCTTTAGTGCCTTTTTTGACAAGTTTGAAACCCCAAAAATTCCCCCCAAAACCCTCTCTGCAGATCTGAGCCTAAAATTTGAACTTCAAATCAATAGAAGTTCAAAATCTTTTGTTAAATCTTAGGTTCTCCCCAAAAATCCAAAAAACAAACAGAAAAAAAATACAATAGAAAATCAAAAAGCACTGTTATGTTGCATTTTCTAGGTGAAATTTGAGTTCTAGGCATTGATTCTCACCTTTTCTAGTTGCTGAAGCTGTTTCGAAGTCTATTGATCCCATTTTGGGGTGTATTTGAGTTCAGTCGAGTCTGTTTAGGATATTTGCTTTTGTTGTTGTTTTGCAAGTCATTCCGGGCTGTGTTTGAGTGTGTTTTTGGTTTTAAAATTGGTTTTGCTGCTTGTTTAAGTCTAATTTGTTGCTGTTATGGTTGCTATTGCTGAACCTCTCCTCATTTATCATATCTCAAATTCCAGGTACACTTTTAACATCTCTAGTGTTGCGAAGACGGAATCCATGTGTATGACTGCCATTTTGAAGAAGAATATTAGAGAATTCTTTGCTCCTTTGTGTCTTATGTGAATTTAGTTTGACTGATATACTTAGCTGTCTAATTCATAGTGTTATTTGGACAATTTCTTAATTTGTAATAATTGGTTGGACAATTATTTAATTTGTAATAAATGGACTGCATGAACTGTCATTTGTAGTTTTGGTTGGATTTTATGAGTAAAAAATTAGTTGTAGCTATTTGCCAGGAGGCTACAAACTAAATCAAGGTTAGGCAGTTTGGTAGTTTAAACATAATGTTGCAATTTGTTAATATCAGTGCTAAATTCAAGTTAAATAAATAATTGCAACAGGAACAGTCCTCCAAATCATAATTAAATGCTGAGTTACAGAGTCTATACGTGATGTTCCATTATAGATCTGGATTATGTTAGTAGCGTCATCAGTTTCTTCGCATGTTTGCACACGGTTATTGGTTCAAATATAATTGGAAGTTAAAAGCTGGAACTGATTTGGCAATCACCAACTTGAATAAATCTATAACTCTCTCATCGTTGGATTTAACTTCAAAAACAGAATTCAATGGCTTAAAGGACCATGATTATCCGTTGAACCAGGCCACTGGGCCCAGTTCAGAGTTTAGTAGATTACTTAGATTTGCTGCTACTTTAACCAGTTGTGCCTTAATCTTACCCACGCCTGGCCCAATCCTATTTCAAGACTGTTTTTTCGTTCAGGGCCTATTTCGAGGCCCACACACTGAAGGTCTTCATTGGGTCCTTTGGTTTAAATTTAAATATGAAATTGGGCTTTCGAGTTAGGTAGCGAGTTCGAATTAAGAGGTTTCCCCTTTTGTTTGAATCCGGACTTGAACTTGAGGCCCGGATCTTATAACATTAATTAATTAGAGCCCTATTTAGAGATAATATTAAGTAGAAAAATGGTAGTTACTTTAGGATTGGCCTTTAAACAAAAATGAGACGAGCCTTGCCGAATAAATCAAATAAATTGTGGGGCCCTCATTAAATGCTTAACTAAAATACTTGGAATTTGGGGCGTGCCGTCTAGCGAATTTCACGGCCCTCCGCAAAGATAATAACCCGTTAGTTGCTTTAGGCAAGTTTTTAATAATTTACCTTCTTAAATACGGGTGTGCATTTCATGCGACCCAAATCCAAATCCCAAAACATTGAATAAGAATGTGTCGAGGATCCGGGTGCATTTCATGTCACGTGATCCAAAACACGTTCTTAAACGACATTCATTTTCTTAAAAATGACTAAAACCGGTAAATCATTCTAAAATTTTACTATAGGTTTTAACATGTATAAAAATTAGATTTTAGCCAAATATAGCAGTTGAGCGACCTTGCTAGAACCACGGAACTCGGGAGTGCCTAACCCCTTCTCCCAGGTTAACAAGATTCCTTACCTGGATATCTGGTGCACGACTGTTATACAGAGTCAAACCCTTTCCTCGACTCGGGATTCAAACCGGTTACTTGGGACACCATAAATCTCCCAAGTGGTGACTCTGACTCTTTAATACAATGAATCCCGTTTTGATTGTCCTTTAATTGGAAAAAACTCCTTTTATTATACCCTTCACGGGGTGTAGTAGTTAAATGGAGGTGTGACAGCTCTGGCGACTCTGCTGGGGATACAAACCCAGAACTTCGGTTCAGGGTTTAAGAATTCGAGCTTAGAATAATTGTTATATTTGGCTTTATCTGATTTTCCTACATTTTTCATGCTAACGTGTTAAATGTTTTACCACTTTGATATTATCTGAACTGTATATAAACTATGGTGAAACCCTTCTATTCTCACCTCCGGGGATGTGCTTACTGGTTGAGACTCCCTATTCTGTTAGTGTCATACCCTGAAATAAGAAAGAGGCCGGACAAGTTACTAAGCCGGATGGCTTTTTGATTCCCGGTACGTAGCCCCCTCCTCGACTCGAGTTGTCCGCTCGGGTACACAGTCTTGAACACATACCCAGGTTTTAAACCTAGAATAACTTGACTTCATGCCGGATCCCTAGTCGGGATGCTTATTTGCATCACGTGCATCTGACTTAGGGGACTCAACACAGGGGTTGGGTCTGTCTAGGACAGGTGACTTGAAATGAAATGACCATCCTGATGCATCTTACGTGCTACTTGCGCATTTATTTGCTCGACTTTGCATGTTGACCGGCTTGTATATAATGAGTGAAAATTATGAAAACTAGCAGTGTTAGGACTAAGTGAGGGTGACCATTTGTTTTGAAAAAAACCAATGCCCAAATAGTACCGAAATGCTGCCGGATTTTTGAAAAATAAAAAGAAAAGAAAAAGAGAAAAGTATGTGAAAATAGAAAGAAAATTTTTGTTCAAAAATATACTATTGATTTTGGCGGGTTTGCCCGAACTACGCAGGTTTGATTCTCACCGGAAATGAGATACGTAGGCAGCCCTCATCGGGTCCAACCTCCCCTTTGCAAAAAAAGCCAAATGTGTCAAAGTTTTAATTTTCATCATAAATAAGTCGGGTGCTGCCATTCTTGTTAAAATAAGCCGAATGTCCCCAAAAGGACGACGGAAGGCTGTTTTTGCGAGAACAACCACCTTTGGTCATTTTTCAGGATTTTGGCCAGTTAGCCAACGCAACCTTAAAATCTTCATCCCCGAGGTGCTGAAAGGCCGTGTTTGCAAAATCAGGTCTTTTATTTTAATTTGAAAAAAAAAAAGAAAAAGAGTCATTGGTCAAGTGAATACCGTTTGGATTTTGGTCAAAAGAAGCCGATCCAACTTCGGCGGTGTCTTAACCCATTCTTGCCGAGATAGCCTTAGAGTATCTTTCAGTTGTCAAGAGGCTATTTTCATAAAAGAACAGACAAGTTTGTTAAGTGTTATAAAATAATCCCCTTCGGCCTCAAAATTCATGTGAAATTGAGAAAGGGCCACATTTGCAAAAACAATCATTTGGTTAAAATTGGCATCTAGGGAAAGGAATCTATCAGTTTGTTTTTGAGTTTGTATTTTTTTTTATTAGATTATATGGGTTGTCTGATTTTCGAGTCTGTATTTTGCCTTTTTATCAGAGTCTGTTAGTTTTGTTTAAGTTTGTCAGTTTTTAAACCATTGTAATCAAAGTTTGTTCCATTATGAAAATTGAAAATTCCAAAAATATTTTATTGTTTCTTTATCTTTTATCTATAAGAACCACGTTTGGTCTGATTCATGCGGTGTCATCATACTTAGGCAATCTCCATAGGATTCGACCATAAGCAAAAGAAACAAAAGGAAATAAAAGAGAGGAAATACAACAACAAGGAAAAAAGAAAAGAAAAAGAGCGGAAAAAAAACATGAAAGCAAAAAAGAGAACAAGCACAAAATAAGAGAAAGTTTGCAATTGGAAATAAGGAAAAGGCCGAGATGACGCATGTGACCGATCAAAAGCATAATAGGAACTGTTAACTGCCTAGGTGCATTCATTCCCCAAATGTGCAGGTACCAATATGTTAAATACCCTAACGCTAACGTGATGGTTTCATTTTGTCATGCCATTCTAGAGAGGTGGTTGGTTTGTGGTTTTAAAGTGGTAACTTTTCTTTACGACACAAGGACAAAAGGCAATGGCAAATAACAATAAAACTGAGTTGGTTGAAACTGGAGCCCGACAGCAGTTGGTTGAACGGGATGATGGGTTGGTTGAAGAGGTGCGGATGTTAAGACAACACATGGCAGATATGTATCAAGCCTGGATGACTGGGAAGGCACCACCCCCGCCACCGCCGATTTTTTCTTATGCTGCCCTTACCCAAACCCCCAACACAATGCCAAATAATCCTCCATATTCTCCAGATACACCCGCTTATCACAATTTTCCCAACTACCCTAGTAGCTCCATTACTCATCTTCCAGTCACCTCTCCCCAACATTGCCCTCTTGTCATATCCATTACTCCCAACAATGAATACCCACTCAAAGCTCGTAATGCCCAATATCACCCCTCAGAGGTTGCCCACAAAGTCCCTGATTCCTACAAGAAGAGCTACTGAGATGAGCTTCATGCTAGAAATGAAAAGGTTATAGGAAGAGAAGGACGAGATGGGATACCCAGGAAGTTGAAAAGCATAGCGCAGTCTTTAAGGGACAAGCAGAGAATGGAAGGCCAGTGTAGCATGACTTGCAAAGAATTGATTGTGCCCTACGACACCCGCCTGCCCGCAGGGTTCAATGTACCAAAATTTAACTTGTACGATGGGCGTGGAGATCCGGTAGCCCACCTAAGGGTCTATTGCAATAAAATGAGGATCGTTGGAGAGAAAGATGATTTGATGATAGAATACTTTGGTAAGATCTTGGTTGGGGTAGCTTTGGAATGGTATACTCGTCAAGATGTTGATAAGTGGCTTACATTGGGCAACATGGCTCAAGACTTTGTCTGATCCTTTCAATGCAAATTGAGTGTTCCCCCAAACCGCTCCTCGCTATCTAAGATGGAAAAGAGCCCGGAGGAGAGCTTTAATGAGTTTGGTCTCAGATGGAGGGAGCAAGCTGCTCGAGTCAGTCCCCCGATTAGCAAGGAAGAAATGGTTAAGATTTTTCTATAGGCCCAGGCACCCATCTACTTCAGCCATTTGATCCCGGCCTTGGGAAAGCCTTTCAGTGATGTGTTAAAAATGGGGGAGCTAGTAGAAGAAGGGATCAAGTCAGGCAAAATCAAGAGTTGTTCGGAATCCATTCACAACGTCCCAGTAAGCTTGGTTGGAAGAAAGAGGAACAGAAAAGACGATTCGATAAGTTTTCCTGATCGGCACTTCCAGCCTCGACGTTGTCCCCGTGGTTATCCTTGTGCACTAGATGACCCTCCCCGATGCTACTTCTCTCAACAGAACTCCCAAAGTTGCACATCACATTCCCAGTACCCATCTCCACAAAATGCCCATCTACCCCCACAAGCTTACAAAAAACACCCCGGATCAGGTTTTTAGCCCAATCCAGCATTTAAGAATGAGAGGTTACGGAAGAAGAAAACCTTCACTCTGTTGGGAGAGTCATATGCCAGTCTGTTCCAGAGGTTATGGACATTGGGCATGTTGAAGCCGGTTCAGATAAAAATGCCAAACCCTCTTCCAAAGAAGTTGGATCCTTCTCAAAGGTGCGCATACTACTCAGGTGCCCTGGGGCACGACATAGAGAAATGTTGGAATCTACAAAATGCGATTCAAAAACTTATTGATGCAGGCGACATTATCGTGCAAAGTCCAGATGCAGCAAATACTAGCCAAAGTTCATATATTGTGCGTAATGAGACACATATGGTGGGTATGATTTAATTTGAAAAGGAACATGAGAACTCTTCTGAGATCCCTGGAGGACCAGATGCTACTAAGGTTTCAGCGCTATCAGAGGTTGATCGTGAGAATGAGCTGATAGAAGGAACCCAAAAGCGGTTTGCTAAGAACAACGTGATGAAGACTAGTGAAAATTCCAGAAATATTGGTGTGAAACTCAGTGGCTAGGATGCTGTTCTTGGTATTGGGAAGGCGCTCCATCTCTTGGAGTTTTGGTGGTTTATGTTATTGTCATTTCTGTTGTCCGGGTTATTTCAGGGTGTAATCTGCATATTGTCTGGTGACTCAAACCTTTCTATCCTTTCACTTTGCCTTGTTTGTCTAGCCTTAATAGCTTATTTAGTTCTGTCTAGGTTGTTCAAGGGTTGTAACCCTAGTCTAGTTTTCTTGTTTTGTTATTTGAACCCTTTCACCGTTAGTCTAATGCAATTCTCTGTTTCCTGCCATTTCTAGTCATTTTGTTTAGTTCTCCTCTCCTTTTACAATTCTTTCATGCTGGTTCTAGTGACATGACATGCACGCATAATTCTCATCCTGGTTTTAAAAGTGAGTTTGATAATGAAGCAATGAGACAATGTTGAAGATGATAGAGAAATTTGAGGGAAATAAGTGAAATTGGGGCAGACAAACATAGAGAAGCCCCGTTAAGACGCATCATGCTGCATCGATTTGAAGCCAAAGGCTAACTTGCCGCAAGTTTACAGCGACCGTTTGTGGTACCGTGTTCGTTTCCAAATGGTGTTGGGTAATTGACAAATACAGAAGGAAAATATGCAAATATGGTTATTAATTCTGGTGTAATCGAAAGATGTTACATATGTTTTCCTCAGTTTGTTTGATTATGTAGTTTTTACTTGGCATGTTTTGGAGATTGGAATGACTGAGGCATTTTGTTCTGCTATCCAAACACTTTATCCGTTGTTACCCCTTTTGGGCCTCATTCATTTTCTTTCGTACCCCTCTTTTAGAATCAATAACAAAACTCGGAAGCCCGAGTGGGGAAAATCAGCGGAGAAACAAGAGAAAAATAGTCCAAAAGAAATGAAGAAGGAAAAGAAAAAGAGAAGAGAAGAGAAAAGAAAAGAAAGGAAAGGAAAAAGAGAAAAGAAAAGAAAAAGGGAGGAAAAGAAAAAGAAAAAGAAATGAAATGAAGAAAGAAAAGAAAAGTGGAAGAAAGGAAAGATCACAACAACGAAGTAAATTTATCACCTGAACTACGTTTGACTTGATCCCGATAAGGTAAGTAGGCAGCCTCTATGAGGTTCAGTCACACCAAAACAAAAAACAAAAGTCCCCCAAAAAAGAAACCGGGGCAGAAGTTGTGGTTGTTGTGGGAAATCTGATTCCAAAAGTTATAATTTTGAACCCATGATGAAATTGTTTTGAGCCTTTAATACCCTTTCTTTCTAACCTTATCCAAAAACCCACATTACGGTCCAAAGAAAGATCTTCTGATCAATCTTCGAGAGATGTTGAGTCAAGCGAGTAGAGGTGAACCATATCAGGGGCAACACTCCGGTCCAAACAAGGGAAATGAAGAATGAGAGAGTCTTGATGATAAATGCCTTCACGAGTACCGCAAGGCGATGAAAGCTGAGAGAAAACAAAATGAGAGAGTGTTATTGGTGAAAACCTTCACGGGCACCATAAGGCAACGGTGAGTTGAGAGAAAGACCAAAATTAGAGAGGCTTGATGGTGAAAACCCTAGGGGCGCTACATGTCGAATAAGGATTGTGAATCAGATCGGGCAAGTGGAGCATTGAAGCCCAGTTACACGGTGAAAGGTACAACAACAGCTGAACATCAGGTTTGCTAAATAGAATAGGCTGTAGGTACATGTCAAGGTTGTTAGAGTCGGTATCCACCTCCGATAGATTTCTACTTCGTAGTTTTCTTGTTAGGAATCATCTATTTCCTTTGTCCTTCACTCTGTTCCTTTTCTCTTGCTTACTTCCTCCTTCTAAGTCTGTTTGGTCATAACAAGTGAGAAATGACTTCAAAATCTGCCACCGGCTTTCTAATTGCACAAAACGGGGTTTGGCTAGCACATCAAATTGTGACAAGTCAGGAAAAACAACAAGAGCACTGAGCTGGCAATAATCAACATGCTTTGTGATCTTTGTGAAATGCAAAGGCTTGGTATATATCAATTAATGAACAATGCAATAGATGAAGGGTTAGGTTGAACAGATCAAAGGTACTTCCCGTGACAAGATTGACAAAGGGTGGTAAACCAGTAATGAGCAAGACCTTCCAAGCAGAAATCAAAGTTATCTTGGAAAATAAGGGAGCTGTAGACCTCAAGGACCGGACCAGGGGTTTGAGTTAAGAAAGAACATCTTGAGTAGGTGGCAATTGACGTGCTTTGGGATTCGTGTGAAATACAAGGGTTTGATACGTCTCAATTCAGGAACTATGCAATAGATGGAGGGTGTTTGGTGAATAGATCAGAGATATTTTCTATGTTAAGGGTAACAAAGAAAGTGGTTAGTCAATAAACAAGCAAGGACTTCGATTGGGAATCATTTATCATGGCAAATGAAGGAACAATAGATCTCGAGGCCAAGGCCAGTGATTTAAATCAGGAAAGAACAACATGTGCGCTAAGTTGATAACAATCAATATTCTTGGGGGTCCATGTGAAATACAAAGGTTTGGTAAATGTCGCTATGAGCGGTGCAACAGATAGAGGGTATTGCGTCTGAACAAGAAGAAGTATTTTCTGGGTTAAGGTTTACAAAGGAAATGGTTAGTCCAGGAAAAATCAAGGTCTTTGAATAGACATCAGTTATCATGACAAGTGAAGGAGCAATAGACCTCGAGGCCGAGACCAGTGGTTAAGTCAAAAGAGAACAGCATGCGCAATGAGGGGGCGACAAGTGTCCTGCTTTGGGATTCGTATGAGACATAAAGGTTGGGGGATGCTAGTTCATGCAATGCAACATATTGAGGGTATCGGGTCTGAACGGAGAAAAGGTTCTGTGTTGAGAATGACAAAGAAAAGGGGTTGGTCTATAAACAAGCAGGGTCATCGAGTGGAAGTCAGTTATCTTGGAAAACGCAGAAGCAGCCGCCCTCAAAGTTTAAGGCCACAAACTAACCACTACATTTAAAATTACAATTTTTCTTTGTTTGAAATGGGGACAAAGCATTGCAAGAAAGTTGGTTTTTTTAAACAATAAGGGAAAAAGAAAAGAAAGAAAAAGAAAAGGAAGAAGAGGAGAGCTGACAAAAGGGAGGTGTCTCAAATCTTTGCCCTTGCCTGTCTTGCTAGTATGCATAAAATGTTGCCATTGCTTTTCACATTTTTTTCCGCCTATGATTTAAATCTTAGTCTGATGAATCTTTATCCTAATATAGACGACCTACTCTAATAAACCTTCTCCGAGGATTAACATCTTAGTCTGATGAAGCTTTCTCCTAAGATAACAAGATAACACAAGACCTAGTCTGATGAATTTTCTCCTAGGATCTAAATCTTAGTCTGATGAATCTTTCTCCTAAGATAAAAAACCTAGTTTGATGAACTTTCTCCTAGGATAAAAATCTTAGTCTGATGAAGCTTTCTCCTAAGATAACAAGATAACAAAAAGAACTAGTCTGATGAATTTTCTCCTAGGATCTAAATCTTAGTCCGAAGAATCTTTCTCCAAAGATAGAAAACCTAGTCTGATGAACTTTCTCCTAGGATAAAAATCGTAGTCTGATAAAGCTTTCTCCTAAGATAACAATATAATAAAAGACCTAGTCTGATGAATCTTCTCCTAGGGTCAAACTCTTAGTCTGACGAATATTTCTCCAAAGATAACAAAAATAGACCTAGTCTAACGAACTTTCTCGTAAGATTTAAATCTTAGTCTGATGTATCTTTATCCTAAGATAGAAGTCCTACTCTGATGAATTTGCTAGTTAAATGTCCTCAGTTTTACTCACAGGAGACGTACATGCCAATCAAGTCTTTAGTTTTACTCTCACCATTGCATCAATAGCTTAGGTGATTTACATTTTGCTAACAATTCACGAATCTACCCAGCCACCAAACTGGGACTGAAAATTTTCTTTATTTGTCTATTTTATTGTAGTTAGGAGCCCACCTGGAGAACAAGGGAATACATTTGAAGTTCAGCAATCAGTGTCCCACCTGGAGAACAAGGGAATACATCTCAAGTTTTAGCAATCAGGCGCCCACCTGGAGAACAAAGGAAGTACAATTCAAATTTTAGATTTCAGTTTTTAATATTTGATAATATGCTATACCCAGCCACCAAACTGGGCAGAAAATTTTCTTTGTCTGTCTATTTTGTTGCAGTCAGGAGCCCACCTAGAGAACAAGGGAATACATTTCAAGTTCAGCAATCAGGAGCCCACCTGGAAAACAAGAGAATACATTTCAAGTTTTAGTAATCAGGCGCTCACCTGGAGAACAAGGGAAGTACAATTTAAATTTTAGCTTTCACTTTTTAATATTTGATAACATGATATACCCAGCCACCAAATTGTGGCAGAAAATTTTCTTTGTTTATCTATTTTGTTGCAGTTAGCAGCCCACTAGAGAACAAGGGAATACTTTTCAAGTTCAGCAATCAGGGGCCCACCTGGAGAACAAGGGAATACTTTTCAAGTTCAGCAATCAGAAGCCCGCCTGGAGAATAGAGGCATGTATTTCAAATTTTAGCAGTCGAGCATCACTCGGAGGAATGGCAAAACAACTCCGATCACGATGCAAGGCAACAACACAAGAATTCCATCCGAAGAATACAAGTTCAAGGCAACACAAGAGCAAGTTTGAAGACATAGATAGGACTTTTGTACTTTATAAATCATAGCTTAGGCTAGCTTCTTTTTATTTTAACACGGTGTAATAAGAAGGTCAGCAAGCAGTAGCAACAACAACAGTAGTGAAATCACAGCTCCTGGTAGTCCAGTCTACCAAACTTTTCCGAACTACACTGACATGATTCCTTTTTTGCCAAGGATATGTATGCAACCTTTGAAGCAGGATTCGGTCAGACAGTTTTCAAAAATGCTTCACACGGAGTATTCGGACGGGCAAAAATCGCTCATATCCGCTCACTTATCTTTGTCCGAGAACTCTACGTGTTCCCGAGCAAAGAGGGGAAGCTGTGAGCACGTGATTTTTTCCGTAAGTGAATTACTCCCAAAAATTCAAACAAAATGATTTCCTTCATTATTCTGCAATTTTGTGAATTTTTATGTTATTATATGTTAATTGCTTGCATTTATTTGTGAATTTTAATTCATATAAAAAATATATTTGGCATGTGAATTTATGGTTTAATTTTATATTTTAGGATTAATTAGAAAATTAATTGTTTCATAAAAGGAAAAATCAAAAGTATAGGGCAGTTTGCACTTTTATTTTTGATTTGTTGAGTAATTTTATGTTAATTTGTTGTGCTAATTATCATTTTTGGGTTTAATTAGTTTCTCTTTAATTTTAGGATTTAATCTAGATTTTTGTTAGTTCCAAATTAAAAGAAAAATAATAAAATTAGGAAAAAAGAAAAAAATGAGAGAAAAGATTTTGAAAAAGAGATCAGATTTTTTACACTTGAGCCAAAAGTAATAAAAATAACACCAGCCTAACCCACTTCTTCTCATTAAACCACCCAGTCCACAGCCCAGTTCCACCTACCCGGTCCGTCCCCCAGTGTGACCAAAACGACGTTGTTTGGCGTTAAAATAATCCTGGCCGTCCTTCATCTTCAATCTAACGGTCCACAATTGATTTGGAATCTACATAAAATTGTTTGAAAAATAGAAGACCCTAAAAAACATTTTTTATCTTCCTCGTACCCCCCCCCCCCAAAACCACCATCTCCACCGTCCCTCCGCCCTAAGCCGCCGGCCGAAAATTGCCTCCGTCGGCGGCCAACCTCCATTTCCTTCCAAAATTACACTCTGAACTCCCCTCGTCCCCCACTTTCCAAATATACATTCAACTCCCTTTGAATCATCCCCAATCATTTCGAATTTTAGATTGAAATTTCGACCCCAAAACCCTAATCTGTCAAACGGCATCCAAAGTCATACTAGGGCTCCATCTTCACCTCCCCATCATCAAGCCATAATTATTCCCCCTCAAAACCCGTTGAAACACCTCAAATACCCTATCCCTAGCCGCCTCCTTTGGGCTCTGGTGGCGGCGCCGCCTCCCCGAACCCTACCAAACTCACATCCTACACTCTCCTCACCCTCCTTTACCTAAACCACTAAACCTTTTTCCCCAAATATAATCGGAATTTGTAAGATTTTAGATCTAGGGTTCAGAAGAATCAACATGTTTTGGGGATTTCAAGTGCATAATTGATTCTGAATTAATGTTACAGGCCTATTTCAGACGAAATAGACATGCAACATTAATTGAAAATCAATTTCGACGGGTCAGCCATGTTAAGTCTGAAGTCAGTAAGTTTTTCTTATTATGTTAATTATTTTTTTTGCTTATTCTCATGAGTTTTGGTTATTGTTAGTTTGATTCGTGTTTCTGTCGATAATTGAATCTTGTTTTAATTTCTGCGTGGTTTAAATTTTTAGTCTAGTTTAATCCTAATCTAACTGTTGTTCTACTTCTGTTAGTTTAAACGTTTAGGCATGCTTTTGATTATTCGTTTCTTATGTGAATCAATTCTGTTGATTTTTCGTAGGCATTAGTTCCTGATTTTGTTTGTTTGGTTAGTTAACAGGGCTGAGGGTAGGTTACTAATTTCAGAATAAGCTAGGTGAAATTTGAGTTCTATGTATTGATTCTAACCTTTTCTTGTTGCTGAAGCTGTTTCGAAGTCTATTGATCCTATTTTGGGGTGCATTTGAGTTCAGTCGAGTCTGTTTTGGATATTTGCTTTTGTTGTTGTTTTACAAGTCATTCCGGGCTGTGTTTGAGTGTGTTTTTGGTTTTAAAGTTGGTTTTGCTGCTGATTTGAGTCTAATTTGTTGTTGTTACGGTTGCTATTTCTGATCCTCTCCTCATTTATCATATCTCAAATTCCAGGTACACTTTTAACATCTCCAGTGTTGCGAAGACGGAATCCATGTGTATGACTGCCATTTTGAAGAAGAATATTAGAGAATTCTTTGCTCCTTTGTGTCTTATGTGAATTTAGTTTGACTGATATGCTTAGCTGTCTAATTCATAGTGTTATTTGGACAATTTCTTAATTTGTAATAACTGGTTGGACAATTATTTAATTTGTAATAAATGGACTGCATGAACTGTCATTTGTAGTTTTGGTTGGATTTTATGAGTGAAAAATTAGCTGTAGCTATTTTCTAGGAGGCTACAAACTAAATCAAGGTTAGGCAGTTTGGTAGTTTAAACATAATTTTGCAATTTGTTCATATCAGTGTTAAATTCAGGTTAAGTAAGTATTTGCAACAGGAACATTCCTCCAGGTCATAATTAAATTCAGAGTTACAGAGTCTATACGTGATGTTCCATTATAGATCTGGATTATGTTAGTAGCGTCATCAGTTTCTTCGCATGTTTGCACACGGTTATTGGTTCAAATATAATTGGAAGTTAAAAGCTGGAACTGATTTGGCTATCACCAACTTGAATAAATCTATAACCCTCTCATCGTTGGATTTAACTTCAAAAATAGAATTCAATAGCTTTAAGGACCACGATTATCCGTTGGAGCAGGCCACTGGGCCCAGTTCAGAGTTTAGTAGATTATTTGGATTTGCTGCAACTTTAACCAGTAGGGACTTAATCTTACCCACGTCTGGCCCAATCCTATTTCCAGACTGTTTTTTCGTTCAGGGCCTATTTCGAGGCCCCCACACTGAAGGTCTTCATTGGTTCCTTTTGGTTGAAATTTAAATATGAAATTGGGCTTTCGAGTTAGGTAGCGGGTTCGAATTAAGAGATTTTCCCTTTTGTTTGAATCCAAAATTGAACTTGAGGCCCGGATCTTATAATATTAATTAATTAGGGCCCTATTTAGGGATAATATTAAGTAGAAAATGGTAGTTACTTTAGGATTGGCCTTTAAATAAAAATGAGACGAGCCTCGCCGAACAAATCATATAAATTTCGGGGCCCTCATTAAATGCTTAACTAAAATACTTAGAATTTGGGGTGTGTCGTCTAGCGAATTTCACAGCCCTCCGCAACGATAATAACCCATTAGTTGCTTTAGGCACATTTTTAATAATTTTACCTTCTTAAATACGGGTGTGCATTTCATACGACCCAAATCCATATCCCAAAACATTGAATAAGAATGTGTCGAGGATCCGGGTGCATTTCATGTGACGTGATCCAAAACACGTGCTTAAACGACGTTCACTTTCTTAAAAATGACTAAAAGCGGTAAATCATTCTAAAATTGCACTATAGGTTTTAAGATGTATAAAAACCCGATTTTAGCCAAATATAGCAGTTGAGCGACCGTGCTAGAACCACGGAACTCGGGAGTGCCTAACCCCTTCTCCCAGGTTAACAGGATTCGTTACCCGGATTTGTGGTGCGCGACTGTAATATAGAGTCAAACACTTTCCTCGACTCGGGATTCAAACCGGTGACTTGGGACACCATAAATCTCCCTAGTGACGACTCTGAATCTTTAATACAATGAACCCCATTTTGATTGTCCTTTAATTGGAAAAAACTCTTTTTATTATACCCTTCACGGGGTGTAGTAGTGAAAAGGAGGTTTGATAGGTATGACACTACTCAAAGAGATGCTAAGAGTGGTATTAGTGCACCGGTCATCATATCCATATCTACCCTTTCCCGCCCCGTAAAGGTATATAAAGCAAAGGTTGGTCTCGATACCTATTGCATGTTGTTACCCGCCCCTTCCTATCAGTCCCGAAGGAATTTAGGACTCCTATCCTATAAAGGGGGAGGTTCTAGGCTGACCCTCAAGTTTAAAGGTAGAATACTAAGGCAACATACAAGAATACATAGGACTGCATTTAAGGGGGAAAACACAAAAAACATATACAAGGCTCGGGTATACCTCCACAAATGATGCACTTAGACAACATGACTCATACACAGATAAGGTCTGAATTTAGAATTCTAAAGCATGGTATCTAAGCGATTACAGCATAACCAGACTTATAACTCAGATAAGAAATCTGAATCAGGCTTCCCTGTTGATTTTAACAATTGACAGTCAAACACTAATTATAGAGATGGTTCTGGTTTTACTAAAAGTTGATTGTCTAAGGCTTGCCTAGGTGTGAAGTAATATGTAGTAGTTATTCCATATCATTAAAACAGTTTGGAAATTATTTTACCCTAAGAGCATGTTGTTCTAATTGATACAAATAGAGAGATTATTACCAATTTTATTCAGAAAAAATGTCACAATGTGATAATATTTTTTTTAACTTTTCATGAATCAATAACTAACTAGGCATTTTAAACAAAATGCAAACAGGATCCTAGAACATAATATCTAATATGCGCATGCAAATGGCAGGGTCGTAAAATAGAATCCCGAATGCATGATTTCTAAATGCGCACAAGAGTTGCAGAATTATTGAAATATGACTTCTGAAAGTATAAGAGTAAAAACTTTTATGCCAATGTCGTTATTGTCCTAGGAGCAGGATTTCTAAGTGATAGACATAAAACATGGATTAGCGACGGATGAGATGCTGAAGCAAGAAACATAGGACCGAAGAGCATGATTTCTAATGCATGTATGAATACTGAGCATGGTTTCTAAGGAATGTAACCATAATAACATATTCTCTACCCTTAACAACTATAGCATGCATATTTACCCCATCCCTTTTCACTAGCCATCCCAATACTTGTTTACAAATTATTACAGACCATGTGAATGAATTACAAAAGTAGCAATGAAAAATAAGAAGTTACATTATAGGAAGCCTGATTAGGACTTCCTCCCTGAGTTATGTAATAAATCACTTCAAGTGCCAAGATTGCTTCATAGCTTTTCCTCATATCTGGGTGTATCAAAGTTCCCAAAGGACCTCAAGGATCACTGGCGGTTCTCACACCCAGAATTCATATCCAAGATAAAGTAAGTGCAGTGTGGAAAGGCTAGCTTCCATGTGTCCAAGTTCAGGGGTAGCTCAAGGGTCCCAAGGCAAGGCTGACACAAAAGGGGCAGAACCTAGTGGTTTAAGAGACTAGTGAAAGTGCAGGACACATATTTGAAAGGAGTTTTGTTTAAAAACTAGACTGGAAGGTCCATTTTGAAAGCAATTAGTAACAAAGATGGCTGAAAGAAGTTGGAGTAGTAAACAAAACTCAATCACCTTAAGATGGGATCACACACAGAATCCAAATGAATTCAGTAGTCACACAGGGGGTCAAGAGATTTGGGGATACACAGACATTTGACTTTAAACACATAACCCCAGTAAGGGTCTTAGGACTGGTCAGCAATAGTTAATACTAGCATAATCACAAACCAGTCAGGAAGAACACAAACATATGGAAGTGTGATGACCCAAAAGGTCATCACTTGCTTTTAATTGAATTATACATTTTAGAGACCTTGAAAACCTCATTTAGAGCCACCTCAATCTACGTGCATATTCCGGACACATATCCGGAAAGCCTAAATGTGAAAATCTGTAAAAATGATAATGTTTGACTATTAAATGAATAGATTTGAGTTCGGTCAACGTATTGGGTAAATGGACCAAGAACTGTGATTTGATAGTCCTGGAGAGTCCGTAAGAAAATATAGGACTTGGGAATATGCCCGGAATCAAATTTCGAGGTCCCAAGCCAGAAAATGAATTTTTAAAGAAAATTATTTTCTGAAATTGTTTAAGAGAATTTAAAATGAAACTTGATTAGAACATGTTAGTATCGGGAACGTATTTTGGTTTCGGTGCCCGGTACGAGTCTTATATATGATTTAAGATGTTTCTATAAAATTTGGTGAAAAACGGATGTCATTTGACGTGATTCATCCCTAAATTAATAAAGATAATATTTTAAGAAGTTTGAGAAAATTCTTTAATTTTGAGGTTTAATTCATTGTTATTGAGGTTATTAAGGTGATTTGATCATAGGGATAAGTTCTTATGATGTTATTGAGTTAGTCTGTATGTTTGGTGAGGAGCCCCGAGGGCTCGGGTGTGTTTCGAAAAGTTTTGGACTTAAGAAAAGTTGCAGAAACAACTGATCTAGTGTACTGATGCCTTTTTCTTTGCATGCGCAGGAAAACCCGCGTGAATGCGATGCATTAATTTTTTCTGAAGGGAAATTCCTTCAACGCGAATGCGTAGTACAGGTCACGAATGCGAGGCATTGGGGGGTTGTCCCTTCGCGAACGCGGTCTTGGCCACGCGAATGTGAAGGCTAATTGAGCCTGGGCAGGGGTGGGGCATTTGTCTTATGCGAACGCGACCCATTGGACGCGAATGCGAGGGCTCAAGGAGATTCTTCTCCGCGAACACGAGCCTATTTACGTGAACTTGAAGGTCTACAGGCCTGACTCATCACAAACGCGAAGAACATTGCAGTTATTTTAAAAGACCAAAATAGAACACTTACGGGATTTTTATAAAAATTCATAAAACTTTTCTTCTCCAAAGGTCTTAGGCAATTTTTGAAGCATTTCCTCACCATAACCTCTTGGATTAGTAATCTTTAACTTTTTGTCTTCCCTTTTTATCAACACCCACTAGATTTCTAGGCCTAAAACATGTGATTAAAGGTAGAAAATTAGGGATTTGGGTAGAGTTAGGGCCTTTTTATTAATTGTGATTTAGACCTTGTTTTGGGGTCGAATTCTGGATCTAATTATATATCCGTGCTCATGGGTGAATGGGTGATCGGGTTTTGGTCCGAACCTTGTGTTTTGACCAAGCGGGCCCGGGGTCAATTTTTGGCTTTTTGGGAAGAATGATTAGAAAGCTATAATTAAGCATTGGAATTGGATTGTTTAGCATTTATTGATGTTATAAAGTCGATTATGTATATATACGATTGATTTGGAGCCAAATTCGAAAGGAAAGGTAGTGTTTGAGGCTTGAGTTGGCCGTGGAAGTTTGAGGTAAGTGTTCGGTCTAACATTAGCTTAAGGGATTAGGAGTTGAGTCCTATTTGCTATTTGCTTCTTGTTGAGTATGGTGTATAGGCATGGTGACGAGTATCTATACGTTGGTGTCGAGCATGACCGTGAGTCTTAAAGTGATACTTGTTGTATTCTTAAATGATACTATGGATGCTTTAGTGGGTAAATCCTTGATATTGAGCAAAGACTTAGTTTATTTTTGTGGAATCTACTTATGATTGAGTAATGGTGATAACTGAGATGAGTAGGAGTTGAGTTAAGATTGGTTATAGCTGATTCTCCCTTACCGGGACGTATACACTTGTGCTGTTGAATTCCCTTGTCGGGATAGTGTAGTTTATTGTTGATCCCTTGCCAAGACGATTATTATGATTATTGTCGACTATGTATTTTGAATGGGTTGCGCGCCGCAACATTTTTATTATATATATATATATATATATATATATATGGATCGGGTTGCCCGCCGTAACATTATTATATATGGATCGGGTTGCACACCGCAACAATGTTATGCTGGACCGGGTTACACGCCACAACAAGTATTATATTGGATCGGGCTGCATGCCGCAATAGTTATATAGATGGATCGGGTTGCACGCCATAATAGTGTTAAATGATAAGGGATCGGATTGCGCGTTGCAATAGTAGTATTACCATATTGTTGTAGATATTGTACTATCCTTTCAGATTTCTATTTAGTTTCTGCTAGATTTGATATGTTCCCCGAAGCATGTACCCCTCTCTTTTAAACTGCTTATTTCCTATTTATTTTTCCGCCGTATATTATATAACTGCACAGGCTTATCTTGAGTCTGGTCCTAGCCTCGTCACTACCTTGACGGGGTTAGTCCAGACACTTACCAGCACATGGGGTTGATTATGCTGATGCCACACTATGCATTTTGTGTAGATACTAGAGCAACATTGGGAATGTAGCTTGGTAGCCAACCTTCAGTCCACTGAGATTTCGAGGTAGTCCTGCAGGCGTCCGCAGGTTTGACGTCTCTTCTATATGTTATTATGTTCTGTTATCAATTGTATCCGAGACAAGCTGTGTTCTTTCTTTCAAACATTTGTATGTAGTAATCACAAACAATCCGTGAATATTGTGACACCGGTTTCTGCGTAGAGACATATGTTGGATTTTCTTGTATTTATTTTGCTATTATAATCGTCTAAGTCTTCCGCTTAATTTTCATCTTCCGGTATTATTTAAATGTTTATCACTTGTTAATATAAGTATTTAAAAGGATTTAAATAAAAAAGTTAAAGATTTCTAAACCTCGTGGCTTGCCTTGCTCCTACGAGTAGGTGCCATCAAGACTCCCGAGGGTGGGAAATGTAGGTCGTGACAAGTTGGTATCAGAGCTTTAGGTTATATAGGTCTCACAATTTAAGACAAGCTCAGTAGAGTTTGAGGGATCGGTACAGAGATGTCTGTATTTATTTCTCAATGCGTTAGGAAAACTTCAAATTTGTTCTTTCATGTCGTGCGGTTTTTATTTCTCAATGCTAATTAAATTTCTACTCTGTTATTTCGCAGATGGAAAGAACACACACTTCTTTATCCACCGCTCAGCAGCCCGACCCCGAGTAGCAGCTCCCACGAGGGGCAGAGGGAGAGGCCAAGGCCATGCTAGAGGCCGAGGTAGGGGCAAAGCTCAGCCCTAAGCATCAACACTAGTGGCGGAGCCTTAGGTTGATTTTAACGAGGAGGTTCCGGCCCCAACAGTTTCGGTGGGCCCAGCTCAGGTGCTAGAGGGGTTTATTGCTACCCCAATTTTTCAGGATGCTCTGGTCCGATTATTGGGCCTCATGGAGAGTGTCACCCGAGCAGGCTTGCTTCCTGTAGCACCAGCCATCTCTCAGACTAGACGAGGGGTACAGACTCATGCTACTCGCACTCCGGAGTAGGTAACTCCCTAGATTCAAGCTCCAGCGGTTCAGCCAGTTGGAGCAGTTCAGCCGAGTATGGTAGCTCAGACTGGTGATGGAGCAATTATGGCTGCCGATGCTTTATGGAGGCTGGATTGGTTCACCAAGCTCTTCACTACTAGTTTCAACGGTGTATCTACTGAGGATCCCCAAGATTATCTAGACAACTGCCACGAGGTTCTCAGGAATATGGGTATTATTGAGACCAATGGGATCGATTTTGCTACATTTCGCTTGTCTGGATTCGCCAACACTTGGTGGAGAGATTATTGCTTGGCTAGACCAGTCGGATCGCCAGCCTTGACTTAGAAGCAGTTTACACATCTATTTCTAGAGAAGTTTCTCCCCATTACTCAGAGAGAGGCCTATCGGAGGCAGTCTGAGCGCCTCCAGTAGGGTTCTATAACTGTTACCCAGTATGAGACCAGGTTCATCGACTTAGCTCACCATGCCCTTCTCATACTTCCTACCGAGAGAGAGATGGTAAGTAGGTTACTTGATGGTCTTATTCAGCCGATTCGTCTTCATATGGCTAGGGAGACGGGGAGTGAGATATCTTTCCAGGAGGTGGCCAATGTGACCAGGACAGTGGAGATGGTTCTGTCACAGGGAGGTGGTCATGGGTCAGACAGGAGGCCCCATCATTTAGGCAGATTCAGCGGTACCTTGTCTGGAGGTAGAGATTCATATGGTAGAGGCCATCCTCATAGGCCCTTTCAGTCAGCTCTTCAGGTTTCTCATGGTGCTTTAGGTGGTCGTGGTTCTCACATGCAGTATTCTAATCAGCAATCCTACAATGCACCACCAGCTCCTATCAGTGCACCACCGCTCTAGAGTTTTCGGGGTGGTCATTCAGGTCGCTAGGGTCGGTCTCAATTTTCTCAGCCACAACACTCAGGTGGATGTTATGAGTGTGGTGAGTATGGTCATATCTAGAGGTCTTGTCCGAGGTTGGTGGGTACTTAGTCACAGCAGCAGGGTTCTCATGCTATGCTTTAGGCACCAGGTGTTCCACAGCCCGCCCAGCCAACTAGAGGTGGGGGCAGAGGGGCTAGAGGTGGAGGTAGAGGATTTAGAGGTGGAGCTCAGACTGCTAGAGGTGGAGGCCAGCCAGCTACAGGCCATCCCAGAGATGTAGCCTAGGGTGTTGGGGCCTAGCCCCGATGTTATTCTCTTCCAGCTAGGCCCGAGGCCGAGGCTTTAGATGCGGTGATCATAGGTACTGTTATGGTTTGTGATAAAGATGCTTCAATGTTATTTGATCTAGGGTCTACATACTCATATGTGTCATCTTATTTTGCATCGTGTTTGGTCATGCCTAGTGATTCGTTGAGGGTTCATGTTTATGTGTCTATACCGGTAGGAGATTCTATTATGGTAGATCGAGTCCATCATTCCTGCATTGTGGTGATTTGAGGTATTGAGACGCGTATATATTTGTTACTTCTAGACATGGTCAATTTTGACATTATATTAGGGATGGACTGGTTATCACCTTACCACGTTATCTTGGACTGTCATGCCAAGACTGTGACCTTAGATTTACCGAGTTTGCCTCGTTTAGAGTGGAGAGGGATTCCTGGTCATTCTACCCATAGTGTTATATCTTATGTGAAGGCTCGGCGTATGGTCGAGAAGGGTATTTTGCCTATTTGGCATATGTTCGTGATTCTAGTGCTTAGGTTCCTACCATTGATTCTGTGCCCGTTGTTCGTGAGTTCCTTGGGGGATTTACTTCAAACCTGCCATGTATGCCGCACGATGGGGAAATTGACTTCTGCATTTATTTGGCTCCGGGCACTCAGCCCATTTCTATCCCACCATATCGTATGGCCCCGCCGGAGTTGGAAGAAGAAACGTGGGAAGTAGAAGCATTGTATACTTCCCCATGTCTGGATTTGTAGTTGGCCTTTGTCAAAATGATGTTGTTAGTAGATTCGGAAGACACTTTATGTATATTTTTATTTCGTACTCCTCCTTCTGGATAAAGACCTTGATTCCATCGAGACATGCATGAATTGAACGTGTTTCTCTATTGTAAATGACTGTTGCTAGTTCTACTTGAAAGTTCAGGTCTTGTTCTACTGGATTGGGATTGTGGGATGGTGAGTGAGTTGGGGTTGGA
This sequence comes from Nicotiana glauca, assembly GCA_026770625.1. Lineage (NCBI taxonomy): Eukaryota > Viridiplantae > Streptophyta > Magnoliopsida > Solanales > Solanaceae > Nicotiana > Nicotiana glauca. Next base: position 73,395 of record MU737200.1, on the reverse strand, counting down.
GTTGGGGTTGGATGTGTTACTGGTTCCGTTGGTAGTGTGTTTGGTTGCGGATCCTAGTAGGGTTGGATCCATGGGGTGGCATGAGTGGGAGTGGGGTAAAAGGGTATCTTAAGAATATGTGGGTGAAGATGGAGTGGATCTTAATATGGTGTTGGGAGAGGAAGTGGATGGTATGGTGCAAAATAAGGTGCTTGCATCATTGACCAGTGGTATCGTCCATATATTTTTGTCCCTAATTGCATGCCCTCCACTACTATTTGTGCAAGGTCCCTTGGATGGTTGATGAGAATTGTCACTTGTTGATGGTTGACCTTCATCGTGAAGGTTAGAGCATGATTCTGTAATCATGTCTCGAGCCAAGATGTGAGATGTGTAGGTGCATGAGGTTTTTGAGCAGTGTAGACAATTGTATTGGACTCCATTATCATATGTGCAGGAGGGAGGGAGTATGGAGTGTGGTTGTGATGGAGACGATGAGTGATCTGCCTGATTATATTTTGTGGTCTGCATAGGTAATTGAGATTTGGGGAGAACATCTTCCAGATTCATAGAATTAGAGAGTGGTTTGAGTGTAGTAATTTAAGTGTATTAGGTTGGTCCGGACTTGAAAGAACTATAGAAGAAACTATATCTATGGTGGAGACGAGCGGTTGGATTGACTGATTTGTAGTTTGTGTGTTTGAGTGATTTGGAGAGGTGAGGATACCATCATGACCTAGTTGCATGGGAGTTACAATAGGGTTAGGCAAAGGTGATGGTATTTTGGGTGTTGGATAATTGTCTAGATTGTGTATTAGGTTTTCTTGGGTTGGTGAATAAGGTGTTTTTGGATAGTGTAGTGTGCCTTGCATGTGCGATTGGCTAACGTGGTTATCTGCATGGCTTTGGATAGGTATTGAGTGGTGTTCATTTTCTAATTGGACCGAGTGAGAAGATACTTGAGTGGAAATTAAGGGAGTTAATTGGCTATTTTCAGCAGGATGAGTTAAAGGATTAGACTTACCAAAATCATTAGGAAGTAGTGTAGCAAATTTATTAGTAGCTAAAAGAGGAGTTATAGACGGTTTAGAGATATTCTTAAGACTAGTAAGAGGATTAGGATTATTAAAGGTTAATTTTATAAAAGGAAGAGTGCTAGGAGTAGTTGACACATGCTTAGCTGAAGAGTTTGTAGGATTAGCAGCCAAAGTTTGCACTTGTTGTAATTGATTTGCCTTATAAGAATTAATTTTCATGAATGTTTTTTTGGGGAATTGTACTGTCTTCCATTCTTCAGTTGATGGAATATGGTTATTAGAATGGTTAGGGTTAGGAATGGTTGATTGGTTGATGTTAGAGGTATGAAATTAATAGGTACAAGCTCGTTGATTGTGCCCCATCACAACAAGTACTCCTTTGTCTATGTTTTTGTCGAAGTAAACCATTTATATATTTTTATAGATAATAGAAAACTATGAAATTGTTTAACCAAATGTGAAAAGATGTTAAAAGACCATAGTGAAGAGCTGAGAAGTTGCTTTCTTTATGCTAATAGCACGAGAAGAACTTGTTCCTTAGGGGGGATAAGCGTCTAGATAGCATGGCACTTACGTCATAATAAACCCCACAAACAAGGGGATCTTCATATTGGATTTATTCTAGTGTGTTGCTGCTAGATATGATCATGGTTTTTTCTGAATTCTAGAAGACCATAAAGTTAAAATTAAAATAAATAAAAAGAGAAAGGATCCTGAAAATGAATGGGGACAAATAGCCACGCGTGGGAGCACACCATATGGCTCCAATCCAATATATACATGGTGACTGTATTCTGTATTGCTAGAACTCGAATATTATATATGTATAAAATAAAAATAGCAGTCAAGTACACTAATTCTTGCTACGCAAGAAGTCTAGGAAAGTGATAGATCACTATTGAATTTATTATATAAAGACTTATCTTATATTTTTGCAAGAAGTATTTCTACGACTTGAAGAAGATCTTATGATCAAACGTACAATAGCATAATTCTTACATTTGCATCAAGATTCCCTTTCATATATTACTTAATTAAAAGAAAATATTGCAATAAGTGCATATATAGTAAAAGATGAATCCACTATATATCTTTAAATCACAAACCTCGCTTCCCCAGTTTATTTTATACTACTACTATTAGTTTGGTTCTGGAGAAACATTTAGTTGAGATGGCTCACGGGTGTAAAATATTTAAGTTTGCCTTTAATTTGAGCTTCCCAAATGAAAAAAATACTCTCTTATATTTGTTGGTAAATCAGCAAATATGCACAATCATATTGAACGTTTGTTTTGTGCGAGAATCATACTTTCATGTTCCAATATGCATGATTTAACAACATACTCCTCATTTCGTCTTTGAATTGTATGAAGCAATGAAAAAACAATTAATAGGGAGTGTTAACGGCTACTAATACCCCAAGCTGAGGAGCAAAAGGAGGAATCCGCCCGAAGAGGGGCTCGCGTCATGTTTCCCCTTTGATGAATCTCATGAGAAGCAATACCAAGGGTGGCAGATGGGAAAGGGTCGGCGCGTAGAGTGACTTGACATTATAAAAGGAAGAAGTGCCTCCGTACTATAAATATATAGAATACTTAGGGGTGGCAAATGGACGGATAAATCAATAATACAAAATCAAATAAAATATTCGATCCGACTTATATTTAATACTAATAGTAAATGAATTAATGTAAATATTCATACAATTCATGGCTTCTTGTTAGATAAGATCATTTTAATTTCGGAGAATTCTTACTGTCCCAAACTTGGTGGACTCCTAATTTAGGTTTTAGCAAATGTAAAAGTTAAACCCATTGATTATTCATTTTTGATATTATTGAAAAGTTTATTGATATGAATGATTACTTTTTTTTAATTTTTTAAATCTATTTTGTCACCACTAAGAATACTGTATGTATGTTTTTTCATCACATTCATAAGGTTTTATTCCTACTTTGTCTGTAGGTTATAAACGTAACCACGCAGAAATACACCCTAGCCAGATGTTACGGCAAAATTAGTAAAACGAGTAATTGACATGACTCTTACAATCGCGCTTGGGTTCTATACCAGGGGCCGTTTGGCTTGATATGTATAAAGCAAAATAATCAAGAATTATAGCTACACACACAACCTCTTAAATTAAAAATAATTGAAAATTTTATAATATGTGTATAACCATTTATATATACCATCTTAAAAAATATAAACAATAAATTCGACTGATCATTTGTATAAAGATCTTAATTAAGTATCCATAGAATAAGTTTTATCATAAACAATGGTTATACGATCATTGAAATCAAAGAGAGTTTAATTTCAAAGGATAATAGAGTAAATGTCATGAATGCGTGCAACTGAAAATTATATGTAGCCGTGTACAGATATAATTGTGAAAAAGCTTAAGAAATATTTATAAATTACAGTACAATAAATATCTTTATGTACTAAATATATTAAAATTTTCTATACATGTAATATCGGGTTGCTTTGGTTGTGGATTGACTTTTTTAGTTAAAACCAAACCAACCAATTATATATGGTTGGTTGTTTTTCCAACACCAAACCATAGTCGCGGTTTTCCCTTCGGTTTGACTTGGCTTTTCGGTTCGGTGTGGTTTGTCGGTTTCTTTGTATACCTATAATTATATGTATATTACTAATAACGGTTGTAGTGGAGTGGTATGTATTCTTTTATTCTTAACTAAAAGTGTCGGGTTCGAACACTGGGTATGAAACTTTTGTTAGTGAACGTTTTATCCTAATATGAAATTTCCGGCGCAAATCCAAATATTTTCCTGTGATAATGCAAGTACATGATACCATGTCAAAAACCAAAAAACGAAAACGATATGCAGATTATATGTAAAGACAAACTCACTGTAGGTATTAACAGTGCCCCTCCCCCACCCCCACTAGGGACTGGGATTTTGTAGTGGAGAAGAAGTGTGTTCTCAGACACAATGATTACAATAGATCTTGGAGGAAGTATAAAGGTTATTTGGCGTGGAAAATAGGTAGCCAATGGAGAAAGAGAGTAATAATATGGTAGAACGTGGGGGGCTTGATCATGGTGAAATTAACCAAAGCCAAAAGCCAACAACAGAAAAATTACTCCCACTTTATCAATTAGTGTGGTAATCAATATACACGAGAAGAAAAAGAAGAGCGTACTTTCTGTTAATCTAAATCGATTGTTCTACTTTTTAATAATCGTCTTTGGTCGGTCGACAATTTGTATGTTGTGCATTAAGTTTTGATTTTTTTTTATAGAAGATTAACAAAAAGTAACACCGAAAATTTGGAAATAAACTATTAAAGATATTTGTAGTTTTACTTCTTCTTCTTTTTCGGCAGCAACACGCACTAAATGTAATTATTTGTTGACATCAAATGTTACGTATTCCCTCTATTTCAATTTATGTAAATTTATTTTTTTTGTTCGTTCCAAATAAATATCTCCTTTCTAAATTTAATAATAATTTAGCTTAAAATTATATTTTACCCTTAACGAGAAGTTTTTATAACCATACAAATACTCTGGATCCCATTTGGACTTGTTTAGAACCACAAATTCCTAAAATCTTCATTTTTTACTTAAATTCCGTGTCCAGTCAAACAGATTCACATAAATTAGAGCGGAGAGAGGTAGATTTGAGAAATTACTAGTACATAACTAATAGTACTTGTACCCTCTATTTACGATAAGGAATGTAGATGAAGGTGGGGAATGATGTGTAGGTATGAAAAAGAGCAGACTCTGCTGAAGAGGGCCCATAAAAGAAAAAAGAAAAGTAACAAAAAAAGATACCAACATATTAAAGCACAAAGATATTGAAAAGTTAAAGAAAAGACTTAGTTGATGCTAGGATAAATAAGGTCATTCCATTGCTATTCACCCCCACATTTCACTAAGACTAGTGTTGCAAAAAGAGAACTACCAAATTAGAAAGAGAAGAACAAGTGGAAGGCACACAAGGCCAACAAATTATCAAAACCCTAAAAATATCACTCATCAAAGTAAAGGTCTGTCATTTCTTCTTTCCTTGAACTCTAACAATCCCCTTTTTACCACAAAGGAAATAGAATCCAAGTTTGTATTCCCTTCTCTTTATTGTTCCTACTTTTCGTCTTTTTGTGTAAAAATAGAAGAGAGATAATTGTCGAACAAGCCTAAAGTTCTTCAACTTCAAACTTGTTTTGTAGCACCAACGAAATTGTGATGCAGTTATAAGTACTCCTTTATCCTTAATCAAAGGTGTCGCGTTCGAATCTTGGGTATGAAGTCGCCTTCGTTATGGAGCGTTTTACCCCCCAATGTCGGACTTCTCAACGCGAATCCAGATTTAGTCGGGCCCCAATACAAATACCAAACACCGGAAGGAAAACAAAAAAAAAAAAATTGTAGCGGTAGATGAAAACATATACACTTCAACGTAACTCATAAAGGTAGACACAGTATATACGATATCAATGATACATGGATTTAACTTATATACATTAACAATACAAAGATCTTTTACACTTATAACATGTAACATATTTTATTTTTCAAGTTACTAATTTTATCGTTTCTGGATATGATTGCACGTAATTATCATTCGGAAACTTTTTGTTAAGCTCTTCTCATCTGTATTTGCTAATAGTGTAAGTTTTATGCACTGTTGGTGTAAAATAAATTAAATGCTATATATATAAGGTAGGCTCTATGTTATACATGTGTGATAAGATCAAGAATATTGTCCTAAAACCTTTACATATTCTTAATCAGGGTTTCCAAGAAAAACTTCTTGATCAACAATCATAGATACATATATGGGTGAAGCTGGAAATAATTCAGGATTAATGTTCCCAGAAATGTCTCCACTTCTCCCTCAAAGCATCAATACTCTTCATTTTCCGAGCAACCAAGTTCATTACAGCGATCCATTTAATCTTTTTCCACCAGTACTATCACCTTATGGAGGTTTATTCAACAGAAGATCATCTCCTTTTGGTCTCCAAGATGATCTATTGAAAGTGAGTGGTCAAGAAATAATGGATGCCAAAGCTCTTGCTGCCTCAAAAAGCCACAGTGAAGCTGAAAGGAGACGTAGAGAAAGAATCAATAACCATCTTTCTAAACTCCGAAGCCTTCTTCCCAGCACTACTAAAGTAAGTTAATTATAAGCCAAATAACAATACATGTATGTTATAATTTCATTCTCATCCATACAAACTTATGCTTAGTTAATTCCATTTGCTCTTTTATTTATAAATTTTCTTTTTTGTTTTAGTTTAATGGTTTATATTTTATCGTCTGCTCTTTAAAAAAAAGCTCTATATTTTAGCTTGACTAAACCAAAATCTGTCTTTTGCTTGAATGCTGTTATTTTATTAGTTTTTGGAGAAGTTCTTGAAAACTTCAAATTAGACGTCCAAGAAACCAATTTACCAATTAATCTTCAATTTTTACCAATGATTACTCTACCAAAACTACCATTTATGACAAATCTCATATTTCATTTTTTTAATTATAAAAATTATGCATGATGAATGTTAGAATTATTTAACCAGCTCAACTAAAAGTTCAAAGTATTAGGGAGATCACATGTATTTTTACTCTTCATTCAACTTTACCTGATGCAATTACTATTTGGAGGATGAAATAACTTTTTTCGTATACCTTTTTATATATTAAATTATTAACTATTACTATGACTTATAGTACAACCTTTGTAAACATATCCCTTTCTAAATATATAAATTTTATTTAAAAAAGTAGAAGATTCTATGCCCAAATTCAAATTGAAAATTTGATAGTTTGACAATGGTATTCCGAATCACACCACATAAAGTGGGACAAATGAAATATTTATTTAATAATTATTTTGTTATACTCTCTCCCGTACGGACCTAATTCTTTTTTTATTTAGTCAAACACGTGAATTTGTTTTTATATCGAGTAACCATGGGACTCACATGTGCCTACTTTTATATATATACCACGTTCAAAGTCTTCATTAGAGACGTTTTTCTCTTGCTTTGGATATTCCAGACGGATAAAGCATCATTGCTAGCTGAGGTGATACAACACGTGAAGGAGCTCAAGAGACAAACGTCACAAATAACTGATACAAATTCAGTCCCATCTGAGATTGACGAACTAACAGTTGATAATTATTCGTCTGATGAAGAAGGAAACTTTGTGATCAAGGCTTCATTGTGCTGTGAAGATAGCTCTGATCTTTTGCCTGACCTCGTCAAGACTTTGAAATCTTTGAGGCTAAGAACATTAAAGGCTGAAATAACAACACTTGGTGGACGTGTTAAGAATGTGTTGTTCGTAACACACTCGACCAGTATTAATGATGATCAACTGCAACATTCTTTAAGCTCAATAAAAGAAGCACTAAAGGCAGTGATAGAGAAATCTAGTGGGACTTCAGGGAGTGTTAAGAGACAAATTAAAGGACTACTAACATAAGTATTCTTGAACACATATCTCTCTAGGGATCGATACCCTTCTTAGGGAATGGAATTGTAGTGGAATAGTAAATATATCTTTATCAGAGATCTCGTGTTCGAGTCTTTTAAGTGTGGAATTCTGTTATAATTTGAGAAGAAAGAGAAGGAATTCAAAGGAGAGAATGATTGAGAGAGATGAGAGAAGAAGTATATTTTCATAACCGAAAAACTTTACCTTTGGAATATTTACATTGATCTTTGTATAGGGTGTAGATTAACTAACTCTTAACTACTAATCTAACAACTCTTAACTACTAATCTAACAACCCTTAATTAATTAACGTGTACTTACTAACTAATATACAAAGAGTAAAATTACTATATTGTCCTTATATGATCTAACACTCCCCCTCAAGTTAGGTGGTGAGAAAATATCAAGAACACCTAACTTGGAACTCAGATATGCATGTTGAACCTTGCTCAGCCATTTGGTAAACAAATCTGCAGGTTGATCTCTGGTAGATATATATTTTGTGCAGACTAATGCCTGTTGAATTTTTTCTCTTATGAAATGACAATCAATCTCTATATGTTTGGTTCTTTCATGGTAGACTCGATTAGCAGCAATCTGAATAGCCGTTTTGCTATCACTAAATATATCCACCGGCAATTTTACTTCTGCATCAATTTCTTTTAAGATTCCTACCAGTCATCTTAGCTCTGCTACAGTTGCAGCTTGACTTCTATACTCTGCTTCTGTTGAGCTTCTTGATATGGTAGTTTGTTTTATTTGATCTCCAAAGACACTAGAGAATTGCCTACCTTTATCAAAAAACCTGTGACATATCTTCTGGTAATTGGACAAGCTGGCCAATCTGCATCACAGTATGCTGTGATAGTTGTATTATACTGACTTGATAGTAGTATACCTTGTCCAGGATTGTTTTTACATACTTTATAATTCTTAAGGCAGCTTCCATATGAGATTTCTTTGGTTGTTGAAGGAATTGGCTTTGAGTTTGAACTCCATAGGTTATGGCTGGTCTAGTGACAGTCAAATACAGGAGTTTACCTATTAGCCTTTGATAAGATATCTGATCTACATTAGGATCTTCAACTGATCTTTCATCATTTGGAATGTGTTCATCATACTGTTTTGTTGTAAGTTTAGTGTTGATATCAATTGGTGTAGTTGATGGTTTTGCTGCAGTTAAACCAACTTCTGCTATGAGCTCTAATGTATACTTTCTCTGATGCATAACAATACCTTTATCAGATCTAGCAAATTCTAATCCCAGAAAATATCTTAACTCCCCCAAGTCCTTCATTTTGAAGATGTTCTGTAGAGCATTTTTTGTGTCTTGAATCAACTTTAGATTGCTTCCAATAATCAGCATATCATCAACATGGATCAGAACTAACACCATACCTTCTTTTGTTTTTCTTAAGTATAAGAAGTTATCAAACTGACTTTGCTTGAACTGTAGTTGTTCAACAATGCTTCAGATAGTTTCAAGTTCCATTGTCTAGGAGCTTGTTTCAGACCATACAAGGATTTATTGAGTCTGCATACTCATTTCTCCCCCTGACTACTAATTCCTTATGGTAATTCCATATAGATCTCATCTAATAGATCACCTTGTAAGAAGGCATTGTATACATCCATTTGAAACTATGTGCCATTGCTTAGCTGCTGCTAGAGCTAGTATAATTCTAACAGTCACCATCTTTACCACTGGTGAGAATGTCTCTTTATAATCAATCCCTTCTTGTTGGCTGTATCCTTTGCAATCAACCTAGCTTTAAATCTTTCTATCTCTCCTGGTGCCTTGTATTTAATTTTATATACCTATTTACATCCTATGGGTTTCTTACCTTCTGGTGGTGTGACTAGTGTCCAGGTATTATTATCTTCAAGAGCATTTATTTCTTCTTTCATGGCTTGTATCCATCTTGGATCTTTGCTTGCTTCAACATATGAGGTAGGTTCAGTAGATGATGAAAAAGCAGCAATGCAGGCTTGATATTCACCAGAAAGGTGATCATACCTTATATATTTATCCAATGCATAAGGTATTTCTTGATGAAGGTTTAGGGATACAAAGTCTTTCAAGCACACTGGTGATTGTTTATCTCTGGTGGATTTTCTAGTCGTAAGTTGATTTGAACTTACCTGATTTCTGTTATGAGGAGCTGCAGTTGATAGACGTTGACAGTTCAGTTGTTCTTGTAACTCCCCCTTTGTTGTTCCATGGTAGTTTTGATATGTTTGTGTATCTCCTTCAGTTGTAGTTTGATTTTGAAAATCTTGCATTGGCTCAGAGTTGTAGTTCTCTGCTACACTATCATTAGCTGTACTTGAGTTCCCTGAATTTCCTATATCAGCTGATGCATTAGACCTTTGTTCCAAGAAAGCTTCAGAGTTATTCATGTATGATTCCATATTGGTTGTAGTATCTAGAAATATATGTGTTGAAGAAGAGTCTTCTCTTTTAAATGGGAAGATATTTTCTTTGAATATCACATCCCTGTTAATGAAGAATGACTTATTACCTAAATCATATAGAACATAAGTTGTATGAACTTTTGAATATCCCATATGCACAGATACCCTTGATTTAGACATTAGCTTATCATGTTCTTGAACTACTTTGGCAAAGCACAAACACCCTAACACTCTTAAATGCTTTAGAGATGGTTTCCTGTTATACAACCTTTCATAAGGAGATTTACTTGCAATGACTGAGCTAGGTAACCTGTTAAGAATATATACTACAGCTAAAATGCAATGACCCCAAAGCCTTATGGGAATATTAGCTTGCATTCGTATAGCTCTTGTTATTTCTAAAATATGTTCGTGCTTTCTTTCTGCTACTATATTCTTTTGAGGAGTATAAGCACAAGTCTTTGATGAATCATTCCAAGATTTTTGAATAATTGCTCACATAAGGAATTTACAAATTCTGTAACATTGTCTGTTATAATGATCTTGATGACCTTATGAAACCGAGTCTTGACAAAACTTATAAAATTGTTGTAAGCATTGATAAACATCTGATTTTTGCTTGAGAAGAAATACCCATGTCATTCTACTGAAGTCATCTACTACTGTGAGAAAGTACTTGTTACCATCAAATGTAGCTATTCTATAAGGACCCCATAGGTCTATATGAATCAAATCAAAACAATACATGCTTCTGATATCACTAGAAGGAAATTGTGATCTAGTTTGCTTAGCACATGGACAAATTGAGCAACTATCTATTTTATTCTTGATATTATGTATACTAATAGATCTTCATTACTATAACAGACACATGTCCAAGTCTTTGATACAACAGCTCCACATTTATTGAATGTAGTTCTTTTGCTGTTAATCCTCTTGCAGCATACTCAGCTCTTTGTCTATTTCTGGCCAATCTTGCTAGTAGTATGTATAATCCTCTTACTTCTTTATCAATCTCCCTCACCTTCTCAGTGAAGAGATCATGAAAAATACAAAAATCAGAAAAGAATGTTGCACCACATTGTAGTTCTTTTGTCATTTTTGAGACTGAAAGGAGATTATATTTAAACTGAGGTACATGAAAAATATTAGATATAGTACTCTTATCAGAAATTGAACTTGCCCCTATATATGTAACTAGAGACACATCTCCATTGGGCAGCAATACTTTCTTAGGATTAGCTGTTTGAACTATGGTAGACTCATTTTGAAGACTGGTATCAGACACCATATGATTTGTTGCACCAGTGTCTATAATCCAATCCTGTGAACTATTAGAGGCCAACAATGATGTATTAGTATCTGTACCTGTTTTATTGGCAGCTGAATCTTCATTGTTAACAATTGTTGAAGCTACTCCTTTATTTAATAGTTGCACAATTTGATCATATTGGTCCTTTGAGAATGTATAGTTTCTTAGTTGGTTTGCAACTTCTTCTATCCCTTGATCATAAGACATCTGATTTCCATAGGTAGTCTGATTTCCGTTGATCATATTCTTTCCATATGAACCAACAGATACATCAGAATTCTGATTCTGATTATTAGCATTTTCATTCAGAAAGTTAACATTATGAGCTGCATTATATCCTCCTTTTTTTCTTTTGTCTGAACTCTTGAGGATATCCAACAAGCTTGTAGCAGTTTTCTTTCACATGACCCTTTATCTTGCAATAATCACATTGTAAATTGAAGTTTCTCTTGAATCTTTGGTTTTGACTACCTGCACCATGTCTAGTATACATTGAAACTTCGAAATTCCCTATAGGATTGGCTCCAAGTATCACAGAATTAGCAGCTACAGATTTTTTACTTTCATCACTCAGTATTAAGGCGTAGGCGTGATTCACAGTAGGTAATGGAGTTTTCATAAGGATTTGACTTCTGGCTTGAGAATAGGATTCATTTAACCCCATTAAAAATTGATATAGCCTTAACTTCTGCAAATAGTTAACAAAATACCTTAATTTAGGACAATCACATCGTAGTGCAGGAACTAAAGGCTCAAATTCTTCCCAAAGATCTTTGAGTCTCGAAAAGTATACTAAGATGGAAGTAGATCCTTGTGTTAAAGTGGCTATTTCTTTATGTAAATTGAATGTTCTTGAGCCATCTACTTTATTAAATCTTCTCAAATGGTCTGTGCACTAGAGGCATACATAATGCTCCCAAGAAGCCCTTTAGCCACAGAGTTCATTAGCCAGGTTAAAACTATGGCATTTACACATTCCCAATGATTTCCCATTGAATCTGGGAATCTATCCTTAATGCATGAGCCATCAACCATACCAAGTTTATTCCTACCCAACAAGGCAACTCGCATAGACCTATTCCATATTGAATAATTTTCAATACCTGTTAATTGGAATGAAATGACCTGAATTCCACTAACATCAGCAGGAGACAGAAAGAGAGGGTGATTGTAATCAATCCCAGTTGCTTGGGTTGCTTGATTTCCAGCGTTTTGCCTAGAATTTGCAGTTGTTACTCCTTCGTTTATTTCCATTTCTGATTACTTTGAATCTTTGACATGAATTCAACACTCGATTATGACATGCAGAGCTTCATACTCAGAATTTTCAAGAATTTCAGAACCAGAAAATTTTCAGATCGAGAATTTAGAATTTTTCAAGGAGTTTTTAGATGAGAGATTAAAATGAAGAATTTCAACATACTAGCTTTGATTTCACAACCACAAGCTCTAATACCATGTTATAATTTGAGAAGAAGGAGAATGAATTCAAAGGAGAGAATGAATTCAAAGGAGAGAATGATTGAGAAAGTTTCTGATTACTTTGTATATTTTCATAACCGAAAAACTTCACCTTCAGAATATTTACATTGATCTTTATATAGGGTGTAGATTAACTAACTCTTAACTAATAATCTAACAATTCTTAACTAATTAACGTGTACTTACTAACTAATATACAAAGAGAAATTACTATATTGTCCGTATATCATTTAACAAATCCCTCTATTTATCTACACCTTTGACTTTGTACATAAATCATTTAAGTTAAAAAGTCAGGTTCTTAGGAAATTCTAGGAGCACTCATATTAACATCAATAATTGTAGCTTTCACAAACAAGAAGCGGAGGTATAATTTGTCAAATCCTGTGAACAGATATGCAAAGAGAGAAAAGATCGTATGAGAAGAAATAGAGAAACGAAGATTTGCAGAAGCTTTTCATTATTAAATCTAACTGATATAATGAGTGTTGTATAGCTTTTGTACTACTCTAACCGACATTCTGGCCCAACTCTAACTAACAACTAACTCTAGTTACATATGAGTTACTATGATAAACTGTGATTAAGTTAGTACATCCTTTACAGCCCCTCTCAAGCTAGGCGGTATGAAGATATTCTTTTTTTTTAATAAATGCACTAGGCATTGAGTCTAGAGCTGATTTTCATAAATAAAACATATCGTAAAACAAAAGTAGAGGGGGACCTGAACCTTACCTCCACAATAACTATGAAAATGCACTTGGTAAGCCAAGTGTGGCAACCAAATGACACCTGAACACTATGATGATATGGACCTATGATGATAATGATAAAATTGTCTATCCAATACTGATAGACAATTGGATTTACAAATTACAGGAAAAGTGAGCCTAGGTCAACTATACAATAATGCACATGTGTACCTAAAACTACTAGATGTAAGGGTTGGAGGATATTCCTCCATATACAAAAAACCTGTGATTCTCATTGTAGAAAAAGAGTACCATATTAAGTTAGACAAGTTGTGATAGTGAGGGTATTTGTCTTCAACTTTGCTTTGGCATTGGAGGCAAAGAAAGCAAGGTTGAAGGCATTGATCAAAAAGAGGCATGTGCATGGGCTTAATAGCTGCTGGTGATTGATGTTGGTGACAGAAGAGAGGAAGCATTTGTCTTGATCAAATATTCCAGTGGTTGGAATTTGAGCTGGAGCTTCCTAAATTTGACTACAACTGGGGAGTAAGGGTTGTGATGTGATCTCTTGTGTGCTAAGCTAGTATTGATGTAGTTGCTGATGATCTAGCTGCCTACTGATATGGTGGAAAATGGTGTGTGTGTTGAATCCTCTGATTTGCTGTCTGCTTTCACTTGTCCAGTTGATGAGATCAGAACTGGATTGACAGCCATGGAGGTGATTGGTGAGGTGGCAGTTATGGATTACTTGGTACACCTTCAGTAGAATGAGCATAAAAAATGCTAATACCACTGACTAAAGGTGCATCAAGTAACCACACTTAGCACATGTTCCTGCAAAAAGAACAAACATGTTAGAAATATAGGAGCTCAATCTCCAAGTTCTTGTGTCAACTGGAGATGAGGCTGGGGATAGGGAAGCATTGATGATCCCTAAAGTCTGGAAAAGAGCTAGTTGCAGGTTCTTGTGTTGACTGTAACTAGCGGAGATGGTTTTGCTCTTGTTGGAATTTTGGATTTTGGGATTTTGGAGATATGGTGAAGTGTGAATGCAGGAGGAAAGTCTTCTGCAATACTGATGGAGCTGTTTGAGGTGGTTAAGATCTTTTGAGTGGTGTTGAAGTGGTGTTATGGATAGCAATGGAGATGAAGAATGGAAGGGTGCATTGGCTAAGGGAGGTGGTTGAGGTATGAATTTTGCAGTTTCTGAAAATTTTGCTGCATCTGTATGGTGGAGTTTCTAGGAGGGTGTGATTTGGGTTCCAATTGGTATGGCTGTATGAGAGTGAGAACTTGTGCTAGCATTCTCAGGAACCATATAAGATGGTTGATAGAGTCAATCACAGGGGGGAGGGGGAACTTGCAAAAAAGAACACCAAGTCAGTTAAAAAAAATTAGCATTTCTGCTCAGATTTTGGTGATTGTAGGCTATCAGGTTTTTATGACTGGTGGGGTATGCAGAGGATAGGAATTCATAGGGGTTTTTGCATTTCTGGGGTGTGAATGGTTATGTTATGTGGGTCATTAGAATCAACTGGTTGCAGGCTCTTGTGTTGACTGCAACCAGTTGAGATGATGTGCTTAGGTCTTCGAGGTGGTGAAAAAAGGTAGATCAGTTCACAGGTTGCTGCAATTGAGCATATGTGGTTTTTGAAGCAAGGTACTGATGCAAGGTGTCCAGTACACTGCCTTAGTCTAAGGGAATTGGCGGGGTATGATTTTGTTCTGGGGTAGGGAGTGCTGTTGTAGTTAGCCTTTTCTGCAAATTCTGCAATATCAATTGATATATTGTTTCTGGTACATGAGGAGTGTGTAGAGGGAATTGTATCTGGTGGTCTTGAGTGGTGAATGGAGAAGAATTGTGGTGTTGCTGTATGAGAGTATGTGTGTGTTGCATTGTGCCTTAGACGATAATTTTTCAAGTGAGACATTTACTCTCTCCCTGTATATCCTATTTCATTTCAGTATTGTAGTTTTAGGGGGATGAGCATGTATGCTAACATCACTCCCTGAAAAATCCACAAAAGAGTGTAAGGTTCACAAGGAAATGTAACCTACAAAAAATCACACTAAATTAGAGAATAAGTCTGAGCTGACTGATTCTAGAACTAGTGTATGAGGTGTTTCATTTGGACTTCTAACTGGGACCACTGTTTTGATGATGTTTCAACCATATCCACTAGATGTTGAAGAGGAGCTTGCATTTTGAGAAGATACTATCAGCATGTTGGTTTTCTTGTGCCTGAAAGCTGGTGTACCCAATTGGTCATGGAGAACTTGGCCTCTAATGTGTGATGGAAGGAGGTAGCTGTGGTGAAGTTTGTTAGAATGTTGATGTCATGGATGAGTTTTGATAAGGAGTCAGCAGGGCAGTTTGCTTCTCTATACACATGAGAAATTTTGAATCCCTCATATTGAGTGCATAGAAACCTTAGGTGTGCAATCTTTTCTTTCAACTTCCATGGAGAATCATTATCCTCTGACAACAACTTAACAAGAAGGGCAGAATATGCCTCTAGATGAACTCTTGGAATTCTATGGTCTAAGCACCATTGAATTCCTATCCTGGCTGCTTCAGTTTATGCATGATTATTGGTACCGTCCCCCAAAGGAAAGGCCATTGCATGAATGAGGAGGCCCTGTTGATCTCTAATGATGACAACTCCTCCAATCTTTCCAGGATTTGTCAAAGCACTACCATCAGAATTGACCTTTACAAAGCCATTGTCTGGTTTAATCCATTTGACTTGGGTTATGGAAGTTCGATGCTGAATGTTTTCAATGAAGGGGTAGAGATCCCCCAGTTTAAAGGCCATTGAATGTTAGAAAACTGGAATTTAAGAGGAGATTGATGTCTGAATTAATGGAATAAAGGACCCTAATTAGGGAGGATCTTTTATCTCCATATTTGGCACTACATCTATTTTCCACAAATTCCAGCATATGATGATGGGGAGGGTATCTAAAATGAGTTTTTGCACAGAGTTACAAACCTTCATTGTCCAGCACTTCACAATGAGCAATCTCAAACGAAAGTTCTCAGTCTGAATACCATTATGACCTCCATATTTTTTCCATATAATCTTAGCAAAGTTCCCAGAACAGAAGAGGTGATCCACTGTTTCCAAAGCATGCACAGAACAACATATATATCTTGTGACAGTTGGACTACAAAATATTTGTACTCTGTCATCAGTTTGGAGCTTGTTTCTAAGAGCTCTCCACAAACAAAAGGACCATTTGAAGGAAATTTTCTTATGCAGATCCTCCTATTGGTGAAGGTGGGTGGTTTTTTCTTTCTGATGAGATCCCATGCAGAGGTACAAGAGAACTTTCCCTTGACAGTAGGAGTCTAGATGGGTTTATCAAGGAGATCAGGATTGTAGTATGTAGGTATCTGCATGATCTCTGATATTTTGTGAACTAGTACAATTCCATTAAGTTTTTGGAGATCCCAGTGACCTTCATTCCAGAAATTGGACACTGATGTATTGCCAGGTCTGCCCTCTTCAGTTTTGCTGAGTGCAAGTGTCCTAGAGCCAAGCTAGTTGTCCCACCAGAAACTAAATTTCCCATTATGGAGCCTCCGTTGAATTAATTTTTCTGTTTCTTTCTTATTGATCATCATTCTTTTCTATGCTTGTGAGTGGACTGAATTCCATTTCTTGGATATTGGATTTGATCTTTGACAGTACTTTGCTTTTAAGAATGAACTCAAAAGAGAGTTTGATGTTTTGAAGTGCCACCATTGCCTGAGCTCCATTATATTGCAAAAGTCTTGAATGGTTCTGAATCCCACACCACCTTCACTTGTAGGGAAAGATAGTTTGGACCAAGATGCCCAATGATACTTCTGTTTGTGCTTTTCCATTCCCCAGAGAAAGTTGACTGTCAACCTTTCAATTTGCTTCATGACAGTCTTGGGAGGGGACACAGCTGAGAGGAGGTTAATAGGTAGGGATTGGAGGACATATTCGATCAAGGTTGCCCTACCTCCGTATGAAAGCACTTTGCCATGCCAGTCTTTGATTCTTCCTAGCACCTTAGATATAAGGCCATTGAAATGCCTAATTTGGATTCTGCCAATGTACAGAGGGCATCCTAAATAAGTGAAAGGAGAATCTTTGCTGGAGAAGCCTGTCTCCCTTTGGATTCTTCTTACTATATTTGGCAGAACACCGGGAGCTATTTTGAAATGACTTTTGTGCCTATTAATGAGTTGTCCAGATGTGCTCTCATAATTGTTAAGAATCCACATAATTTTTCTCAGGGATGTTCTTCTACCAAAAATAAACATGATGATATCATCAGCAAAACTCAGGTGGTTGATTTAAGGTCCCCTTTTTTGCATATAGAATCCATGAAAAAGCTGATCATGATTCAGCAAGTTGAGCATTCTGGATAGAAGTTATGCTCATATGATTAATAGAGAGGGAGCAAGAGGATCACCCTGTTTGAGATCTCTTGTAGATTGGAAAAACCCACATCTGGTACCATTTACTATGACTGAGTACCATTTATTGGACATTGTTCTCCAGATCATGTCAATGATCATTTCACTAAAGCCCATTCTCCTGAGCATAATGCAAGTAAACCTCTAGGAGACTCTATCATAAGACTTGGCCATGTCAAGCTTGATGACCACATTTGATCCCACAGTTGGCTTCTTGATTCCATGCACAATTTCTTGTGCGAGCATAATGTTTTCAGATATGTTTCTTCCCTTAACAAAGCCTGATTGATTTGTAGAAATTATCTTTAGGAGGAGAGGACCAAGTCTTGAACCAATGACCTTGGAAATGATCTTGTTGATGAAATTGCTGAGACTGATTAGCCTAAATTCAGTAAGACTGTTAGGGAATTCAACTTTGGGAGAAGAACAAGGCATGTATTGGTCATATATCTGGGCATTGGATTGTCTTTAAAGAAATCTAACACCACCCTAAGTAGATCTTCCTTAATCACTTCCCAGCATGCTTGGTAAAACTTCCCATTCATACCATCAGGTCCTGCTGCACTATTAGGACTCATGGAGAAAACAATATCCTTGAGCTATGACATAGATGGTTATTTGGTAAGTATGGAATTTTCTTCACTAGTTATCATGGTTGGAATGATGGACATCAAGTCTTCTCAAATAACTGAACCAGGATCTGTGAAAAGGTGTTGAAAGTAGTCACATACAGCCTTCACAATGTTTTCATCACCCTGAAAACACTCACCTTCTTAATTTTTGATTTTGTGGATGTACAATTTCCTTCTTCTTCATCTAATTAAGCTGTGGAAGTATCTAGAATTGTCATCCTTTCTTTAAACCATTGGAGTTGGGTTTGTTTTAGAACATCTTTCTCAACTTTCAAGTGTCTAACATACTGAGCCTTGAGCTCATTGAGAGATATTCTATCAGCATCATTGTTTGTTTGGGCCCAAATCAGTTCTGCATCCTTTACCTTTTGTTCATATTCTTTAGTTTTCTGGAAGATATCCCCATATTGTTGTCTGGACCAAAGACTTAAGGCATGGCTCAAAGCTTTCAGTTTTTGGTGGAACACCCACATAGGATTACCTCTAACTTCTCTGTTCCATATTTCTAAGACATGTGGAATAAAACTTTGATTTTCCACCTAGTAGTTAAGAAATTTGAAGTACCCTTTACCATTATCTTGTCTTGTATGAACTTCCAAAAGCAAAGGATTGTGATCAGATCCTGCTGAGGCTAGATGAGTAATTGTGGCAGCTGGAAAGGCTTCTAGCCATAAATCATTGTCTAATCCTCTGTCCAATCATTTCTATACAATAGCACTTGGCCCCCTTTCATTGGACCATGTGACTTTGGAACCATAGAATCCAAGGTCCATAAGTCCACAGTTCTCCATCCTGCTCAGGAAATCAAGGCTTTTGGACATTTGGTAAGGTATGCCGCCAATATTTTGTTCAACAGAGGCAATGACATTGAAATCTCGAATGATACATCAAGGCACATTACAAATAGTTGATTTGTGTCTAAAGAGATCCTACAAAGGTCTTCTGAGAAGTGGCATACACTTTGCATAAAAGAGTGTTAGGTGGAACAGATTGCCATTTTCAACATGCTTTATTTCTAGGGACAATTGTTGTTCATCATGATCTAAAACCTTGGCATTGAAATCCTTGTCCCAAAACCCCCCAAATCTTGTCATTAACATTAGCAGCAACTTAATGCATGAAAAGTTGGATTTTAAAGAAATTGAGGTGAGAATTATCAAGGAAAGGTTCAAGAACAGCTATGAAAGAGAGGTTATGAATTTGTTTCAGGAGTTTGAGCCTTTCAATGGCCCCAGAGGACCTGATGCCTCTTGCATTCCAAATGATTGTACTAATCATTGGATAAAAGGTTTTGGATTGTGTTTTGGTTGGACACTGCTACTTCTGTTTCTAGCAGCCTTATTTGTAGAAATCCTTGGACTTTTCCTAGTAGATAGGGTGACAGATGCAGCACATTCCTTATTTTCTTAACCATTAACTACATCAATTAGGCTCTCACAATGTTCTTCTTTTTCATGATCATCATCACTAGAGGCAATATCATCATCATGATTTCTAGAACTTTCATCCCCAGACTCAGTTGGTCTATACTCATCCTATAGAGGATTGTATCTGTTGGGCATATCTGAAGGATTTAAGAGGTGGTTTTTTCTGTGAGTGTTTAGGGGGACAGAGTTGGAGTTGTGAGGTTTGGATTTGGGAGGTTTATCATTGGTGGTTCTATTTGTTTCATTTCATTCAGAATTCAAATCTTTTTTGGTTAAGAGAGGTTGTGAAAGTGAGGGATTAGCTATGACTGAATGTCTGTAGCTAGGGGACTCAGCAGTATCATTCCTGAACTTTTCCTGACTTTAATGGTTTTCATGAGGGGGCTCATTTATACTAATTCCTGCATTTTTTTTTCATAACCTTCCTCTTTTTCTGGCTAGGCTTATTTTTTTCCTTCTGATTCTGAACCTAAAAATCAACAGCCACTTCGGCTTTCCCTTTAAGGAGAGCTTTCAATTATGCAGATGGATTCTTTTGAGATCTTGAGGACTCAGAATCTTCCTCCTCAATCACATTATCAAATTGATCAGCTTGCTGTGTAACTTGATTAGAGAGTGTGGTAGAAGGGGTTT
The DNA here is from genome assembly GCA_026770625.1 of Nicotiana glauca. NCBI lineage: Eukaryota > Viridiplantae > Streptophyta > Magnoliopsida > Solanales > Solanaceae > Nicotiana > Nicotiana glauca. The sequence goes on along the minus strand of MU737200.1, from coordinate 52,855 downwards.
GTTGGTCAATCCTATGGTTAGTCAATTGTGCATTAGCACACTCATGCAAGACATGAGGAAACCCCTCCCCATTTGGAACCCCTTCCTGGCTATCTCTGAGTTTCCCCTGACAAGACTTCATTCCTCCATTAACACCTTCAACAGACCTAGATGGAGGGATAGGGGGAATGGGATGATCCTGAGCAACAGGATCTGCACTCCTCTCCAGTTGAGCTGGAGGATTGATAGCAGTTATACCTGAGCGTATTGGAGTTTAAGTTGTTTGTTGCTGCATGTCATTTGGAGCAATCTTCTATTGCTTAGCCTCTGGTTGTTGTGGCATGTAAACCTGTTGTTGCTTCTTTGGTTGAGTGTTAGCTTTTAAGTTATTTTTTTCTGAGTCTGCCATTCTTTTTTTGTTGTTTCTTGGACTGAGTTTTGGTGTTTTGCTGCTTTTTGATGTTGTACTACCTTTGGATTTATTATTTGGTTCTGTTCATTAGTTTTTGGTCTTTCCTGTTCAACTTGCTGAATTCCCTTGGATGTACCTGAAGCTGCATTTTGTGGATTACCTGAAACTTTTTGTTCTTCCTCCTTTCTCTTCTTTTTATCCTCATCCTTCAGCCTGATTTCACAAGTGTAATCTGAGTTCCCCAAATGTCTGCAATGGGTGCAATAGGCTGGAAAGGTTTCATACTGGACTTCCAACCATTCACCATCTCCATTCTCATCTTGATCTTCATCATAACCAAGCCAGACATGGTGAGGTCTCTCCTTCGTTAAATCAACTTGAATCTTGATCTTAGCCACACTTCCCCTTATTTTCTGGAAAAAGGCCAGATCCAAGTATAAGGCTTTGCCTATAGGAGACAATAGAGGAGTGAGAATTTCCATGTAGTATAGGTGCCATGGCAATTCTGGTATCACCACCCATATTGGCACAATTGGTGAATCTTCATTATGCTTGAATACTAGAGACCATGCTTCCAGTTTCATCATCTGTCCTTGGATATACATGTGCTGCTTGCCCCAGATAGTGGAATGATCATACTCATTTTCCAGATCAATATAGACAGTCCTAACATTGAAATGGGCTATCTTGACTGGTCCTCTGAGTTCAGTCTGAGCAATAAAGCTTTTCCTGATGATTTCCATTCTTGGCATGGTGTTGGAGAACTTGCCAACTACTATGAACTTGCATCTATCTGCAAATCTTACCATTTAATATTCCCTTTTGAAAATTATTGCAGGTTGACCTTGTTTGGTGGTTATCTTTGGAGGAGTAAATGCTATTGGTTTAATCTATGCTTCGTGCCTGGCTCTGAGTCTTGTGACATAGGAATGGGTAACAGTAAGGGGTGGTGGTATGAGAAGATATTATAGATTGGAGAGATCAAATAGTCATGTTGCACTCTTCCATGTCCTTTGGTGAGGACATCTACATGTTGTTCTACTTAAGATAGATAGATGGTTCTAACGAGGCCTTGATTGATCTTCTCACGAATGAAATGACATGTTGATGTCAATATATTTAGTCCGCTCATGAAACACAGGATTAGCAGCAATTTGGATAGCTGATCTTCTATCACAATATAGTGGAACAGAAGTGTGTGTTGCAACCCCTAACTCCTTAAACAATCCCAGGAGCCAAATGACCTCTGCCACAGTAGAGACTAAGTTGCGATACTTTGCTTTAGCAAAACTCATAGCGATGGTCGATTTCTTCTTCGACTTCCAAGAAATAAGGGAATCACCAAATTTGATGAGGTAGCCAGTAACTGACTTCCTAGTATTGGAGTAGGATGCCCAATCAACATCACAAAAAGTAGACAAAGACTCTGAACATTCAGCCTTCATTAATACTCCCAACTTAGGGCAAGACTTAAGATACCTGACTACACGTAATGCAGCCTCTATGTGAGAAGCCTTGGGACAATGCATAAACTGACTTAGGCTTTGCATAACAAGGGAAATATTAGGCCTAATAGAAGTAAGGGACAACAAACTCCCAAGTAGTCATTGATAGGGACCTAGATCAACTAAAATCTTGTCTGTAGTGTCCCTTACGTGTATCAAACTTAATAGTGGTGAGCTTTAGATTAATCTCCAATGGTAAACCTACTAGCTTAGAGCCTAATAAACATGTATCTGCAATCAGATCAAGAGTTTACTTCCTATAATATATAAGGATACCTTCCTTGCTTCTAGAAAATTCAACCCCCAAGAAGAAATGAAGTTCACTAAGATCCTTAATTTTAAATCTCTCTTAAAGAGTAGATGTAGTGTCTTGAATCAGCTGAACGTCATCACATGTGATGGGAATATCATCCACATATGCCAATACAACCACTATTCTTTCCCCAGTTCTTTTAGTGAAAAGATAGTGGTCTAGGTGACTTTGTATGCACCCAAAATCAACTAGAGCATTAGATAGTTTGATATTCCACTATCTAGATGTCTGTTTAAGGCCATAAATTGATTTATGCAGCTTGCAAACTAGAGATTTATCCCCTACATTACTAAAACCCTATGGTATTTGCATGTATATCTCCTCATCCAAATTCCTTTGTAGGACACATTATAAACATCCATTTGAAATATTTTCAACTGTCTAGAAGCTGCAAAGGAGAGCACACTTCTTACAGTAACCATCTTGACCACTGGGGAGAAAGTCTCCTAATAATCCAGGCCTTCTTGCTGATTAAACCCCTTGGCTACAAGCCTTGTCTTGAACCTTTCTATTTTTCCATTTACCTTATATTTGATCTTGTAGACCTACTTACAGGTGATGGCTTTCTTTCCTTTAGGCAGTGCCATTATCTCTCATGTTCCATTTTCCTTCAATGCCTTGATTTCATTTTTCATTGCACTTACCCATCTGGGATCATTAGCTACCTCAGAGTATGATCTTAGCTCCTCCTCTATGGAGATTTTTGACAAGAAATGGTGGTATTGAAGAGAATGTGATGACCCAAAAGGCCATCACTTGCTTTTAAATTAAATTCTGTATTCCGAGGCCTTAATAACCTCTTTTAGCCTTTTCTCGATTTGTGTGAACAGTCCGGGCGCATAAATAAAAAGCTTAAATAAGAAAATCTATAAAAAATGATTATCGCAACTCCTTTTTCTGCTACTTCACCCCGTGGAGGGTGTAATAAAGGGGAGTTTTTCCAATTAAAGGACAACCGAAAAGGGATTTATTATTAAAAGTTGGAATCGCCACTTGAGAGATTTATGGTGTCCCAAGTCACCGGTTTGAATCTCGAATCAAGGAAAAAATTGATTCCATATTACAGTCTACAAACCAGAAATCCAGATAAGGAATTCTGTTAACCCGGGAGAAGGTGTTAGGCATTCCCGAGCTCCGTGGTTCTAGCACGTTCGCTCAACTATCATATTCGGCTTATTTATCTGATTTTAACAATTATGCACTTATATGCAAGTTATAACTCTTTTACCGCTTTTATTATTATTATTATTTTAACAAAGAATTGCAACGTTGTGAAAACGTATCTCGAACCACGTCACATCAATGTACCCGTGGTTATCGACACATTTATACTCTGTTGAGATTTGGATTTGGGTCACATAAATGTGCACCCAAGTTTAATAAAGTAAATTATTAAAGGCATGCCTAAAGCGACTAGCGTATCATTATTTTGGGTAAGGCCGTGAAATTGTTCTAAACGGTCCATCACGAAATCTAAGTAATTTTACAAACACATATAGAGGGCCCCGCGGCTTATGTATTTTTTTTGTTGAGGCTCATCTTGTTCATTATTTTTAAAAGAATTGCAACATCAAGAAAATGCATCTCGAACCACGTCACAATCAATGGACCCATGATTATCGACACATTTCGACTTCGTTGAGATTTCGATTTGGGTCACATAAATGTGCACCCGAGTTTAAGAAGGTAAGGTTATTTAAAGTACGCGCCTAAAGAGACTAACGCCTTGTTATTTTTGGGAAAAGGCCGTGAAATTCACTAAGAGGCCGATCCCAAAGTCTATACAATTATTATAACCATTTATTGAGGGCCCCGCAGCTTATGCATTTTATCCGGCGAGGCTTGTCTCATGTATTATTTAAAGGTCAATCCTAAGTGACTATGATTCTTCTATTAAGTTCGTCTCTAAAATAAAAGAGAAAAGTCCTAATTAATTACATATTTGAAGAGGTCATAGCTTATTTATCGGATTAAGACAAATGCAAGCGAAAATTGCAATAGTGCTTGTGCAAAGGGAGATTATTTCGTGCCTTATTCTATAAGTGAATATTACTAAAATTGAAATTATTAATAGAATACGGAACTGACAAATAATATTATCAAAACAAACTAATTATTCTCTAGTTAATTTAAATTAACATTATTGGATGAATTGGGCTATTTGGAATTAACCACATGATTTCAGAACCATTCGAGCCTAGTGATGCTTAAAGCAATAATGGAGTAACTGGGCCCAGAATCTGCCCAATTCTACTGTCCAGATTATCCAGGCATAACTATCAAATATCTTGAAATTTGTTTACCTATTTAATTTCAATCATGCTCAAATTAATATCAAAATACGAACTCCTTAATGGATATGAGATATGTATTCATATGAGCTTAATAAACTAACAGATTTCAAGGCGAGTTGTAATTAAACTTAACGGACACCAACCTCTCTTATTTTTACCAGACTCCCGACATTTAGACCATAACTATTTCTGATTAACCTGCTACTATTAAATTTCATATTTCACATGCAAGCATTACCAGGCATAATACTCATAATTAGCTTCAAGGATTCACAAACTTATAACTAATTTCAGAATACTAGAGCTAACATGGAGAAAACAAACTAAAAAGAGGCTAACATTATCAATTCATTACAACCCAAATAGTCAAGGATTTGAACTACACTATACTATACAAATATTTAGAATTAGATGAACAATTCTAAGTTTAAAAGTCCTGATAGTCCAGATTAGTCTAATTATACAATCTAGGGATTATGTAAATAAAAATAGAAATTAAACTTAAACAAATACATATCAATTACTATCTACTAGACTATTGCTACATAGCAGTTCAAACAAACATATTTCAGGAAGCAAACGACGAGCACTTTATTTTATATTTTCACCTCAAAGCTACATCAAATCAAGTTCGAATGTGTACCTGGACGATAGAAATAGAAGAAAAAGGACTGATCAGCAATAATAGTAACAAATGCAGCAGTAGTAAGACAATAACAACCAGCAGATTGAAAATGATCCAAAATAGCACCAGAAGGACCAAAATGTAGCCCAGGAATGAAATAGAAAAGGAAGCTTGACCCACAGTAACAACAAATACCCAAATGGACTCAACTGAGCTTGAACGAACACAAAAGCAGAATCAGTAGACTTCTAAAACAGGTTCAGCAATCAGCAGGGAGTAGGAATCAATGTCTAAGACCCTAATTTATCTAGGAACCAATGGAACCGTAACTTTTCAAGGTGTTTCTGTATTTTTCTCAGAAACTGATCTTAGATTGATTATCGACTGAATTAGGAATTTCAGACAATTTCTAGCTCTCCAAATTTTGAACTTTTTTCTAGGATTAAAAGCCAGCCAAATTAAACTTAAATTCTGGACTTCTTGTGTTCCAAAAATCTAGCCTATTTTCACTCAAAAATGACTCTATTTATAACCCAAAACAGAGCCCTCCTACTTACTCGAACTCCCCAGACCTCATTCTGCCCACACCCCTTGAATTCCCACTCATAAGTGTCTTTCTTGTGTGAAACTATTTGGTTCCCCACTCTAGCATGCTTTGTTCCCTATTTGTTTCAATCAAGAGTCATGGGGTATTAATTAAATCCCATACTATTATGTTTGGTCCTCCATTGATATTAACCTAATGGTATTTAAAAAACCACTTGACAGACCTTTAAGTTAGTCTTAATTACAGCCATGTTAAGTCTCAAAATTACCCCCGTCACACTTCCTTTTTCCGCTTTGTTTACTACATCTCGGGAAGGGATATAATAAAGGAAGGAGTTTTTCCATTTTAAGGACAATCGAAACGGGATTCGTTTTATTTAAGAAATCAGAGTCGCCACTTGGGAGATTTATGGTGTCCCAATTCACCGTTTTGAATCCCGAATCGAGGAAGGGTTTGACTCTGTTTAACAGTCGCGAACTCGAAATCCAAGTAAGGAATTCTGTTAACCCGAGAGAAGGTGTTAGGCATTCCCGAGTTCCGTGGTTCTAGCACAGTCGCTCAACTGTCATATTTGGCTAAAATATTTGATTTTAATACATATTGTCCTATTTGTGTATTTTTAGAATTAATTACCGCTTTTGTCAAATTATTTTATTTTAAGAAAGTGAACATCGTTTAAGGACATGTTTTTGGATCACGTCACAAGAAATGCACCCGGATCCTTGACACATTCTTATTCAACGTTTTTGGATTTGGATTTGGGTCGCATGAAATGCGCACCCATATTTAGGAAGGTAAAAATATTAAAAGCGCACCTAAAGTGACTAGCTTGTTATCATCTTTGCGGGGGCCATGGAATTTCAACTAAATGGCACGCTCTGAATTCTAAGGATAAATAAGATTAATTAAACGAGGGTCATGCAATTGAGATTTTTGTTCGACACGGCATACCTCGATATAGCTTATGTGTTCCTCTTGTATAAAGGGAATTTGGATGCAACCCACGACAAACCTACTGAATCTGACGGAGGAAACAGTAGAATGTATAGTCCCAAAACAACCAAAACTAATAAATCCAATTTGATGCTTGCATGGATCTTTTGGAAATCCCGAGGAGCAACACCAGGGAGGTAAAAACAATGAGCTTCATAGGAGAAGAGACATAGCAGCAACACAACTGAGATCCATCGATGATTCAACCGAGGTCTCGCGGCCTCCATAGCTTTCTTTTACCGAGATCTCAATGTAGCCGGGGGGCCTTTTCAAGCGCAAGTTTGGAATCCTCAAAGCATGATGGTCAAGCAGCATCGATGACAAATACCACAACATGTGCCTCTTCATAATACTTCTTTCAGATTGAGCGACGACCAAGTTGACCTCATAAAACCCGAAATACAACCTTTGTATTTAATACTTCAGCATGACTAATATTGAGCCCCACAGTTGGAACAATGCAATCTGATGGACGGCCATCCAAGTTTAAGTATTAGTTTGACTTTAATTTCTAATAGTGTCGTTTTCCAGCCTTATCGATCCCAAAAAAGAAGGAAATGAAACTTTGTCTTGCTAAACATTTATACAATCCATAAAAATAATGAGAACGTCTATATCTTCTTTTGTTCCATCTTAAACATTTCCATATATATATTAATCTTCTAACCAGCTTACAAAGCAGAAGGCGACACTCAAACAAGCAAACAGTTGCCTTCAAAATCACTATCAAAGTTGCGCAGCGACTGCTGTCAAACAAATCTAGGAATAAACAAGGACCGACGAGCGGAACCTCAGTTGGAATCGACGGGCTCGAATGACAGACGACGAACTAACTGGTTTCCGGCAAAGCTCGCCGGCGATATAGTTGAGACAGAAAAGATGAAAGAGTGAGAGGAATTTGGAGGGGTGTTCGGTGTTGTGGTGGTGGCTGACTAGATCGATGGAGGAGGTTAATAGTTTTTGGGATAAAAATGGAGCTGATGGTTGTGTGCTCTTGGTTAGAATGAAACCATGGAAAATGTCTCGTTTTTGGTTGAAGGAGACAATCAACGAGAGGAGTTGAGGTCGTCCTTTTCTCTGCTCTATCTTTCTCTATCTCCATCCCCTTTCTCCCATTTTTTTTCTCCTCTTTCTTTATTGTGTATTGTGTGTATTTATAATGATGGGGTGGGAAATAGTTTTGGGGGGAAAATATTTTGGGGAAGGTTTTGGGGGGAAAATATTTTGGGGTTGGTTTTTGGGGGGAGAATATTTTGGGATTTTCAAATGCTTGGCCAATTTGAATTTAAGACCAAGCTTTTTCATTTCCCTCTTATTTTTGTTGTTCTTTTCTTTCTTTAATTAATTAAAACCCTAAACTAAATTCCTAAGTTAATTCAAATTGTAAAATTAAGCTAATTATCTAACTATGTAAAAATGATCATTTTCTATTTTTGATTAATAGCTCAATGTAATTAATTCCTAAATGCAAATTAAACCTAAGGTGGCTTGAAATTAAAATGTGACATTTTTTATGGTTTTTTTTCTATGATTTTTTATTATAAAAAATGTTAAAAATGCATGCCATGCAACTAAATAAAGAAAAAAAATACCTAAAAATCAATTAAAATTATTTTCGTCTATTTTTAGGAGTTATCTTCATTTAGGGCAAAAATCACATGCCTACAGCCCCTTGACCCTATATATATTACTGCCTTACCTGACCCTTGTTATCCTGTTACTCAAACCCTATAAAATTCCAAACCTATCAAACTTGTTTCTGGTTGATCTATCTACAGCTATAAACCAATTCCTAGTATCAAATTCACACAGTGATTCACAGTAAGAGACCAAATCAACTCAAAAACTGGTATCAATCAGATGGAATGAGTTGATCATATTGGTAACCAATTTTGATCAATTTAAACCAAATGATCAAACAGGGATTTGCTAATGTGAGCAAAATATGAATATCAACTACGTTCAAATAATCAACAGGCTTGTACTGAGATGCATTTGAAGGTGTATTGAAGGTATCAACAGTATAATCACTAAGCTCAAACCATTAACAGGCTTGTTCTCAAATCATAACAATCAGAACAGAAAGAAACAAACCTACTAGCATGAATTCATGAACATGTTATTCTAGCATTCGAGCATGAAAAACCAATTGACGACACTTATACAATAGACTACACAAATTATAACATCTAACAGTTAACAACAAACAAGCATAATAAAGCAGACCAACAAGGTGATTCAAGTTGTATAGACAAAACAAAGAACTAACTATTCGACGAAGTTTCAAATCGATTATATAGCTCAACACGCATTTAACAATGGACAGAAGAAAACTTGACCAAATAAAAGGTCTGGTTGGAGATGGACAGAGCAATTAACAAAAATTGAAAAATAAATAAAACTAAAATAAACAAATAAACAGATATAAACACAAAAATAGAACAAAGGGAAAGGAAAAATACCTCAGTGACAAAAATCAGAAACAGACGACCTTGGGACCAACTCGTACATGGATTTTTTGAGGTCGAACGGACCTTAATCGAGTGTTCTCAACTGCGAACACTTCGACTAAGGTCAGTTAGACACCAAAACCCTTTTAATCTAGACAAATTTCAGCCTTTGGTTTTCTAGGGTTCTTGGGGGTTTGATTTGGTGACCGAATGGTTCTAGCCTGATTCGAGCCAAACTAATGGTGTTTTAGGAATGAGGGAGGTCAGAAGGTGGACTTGTGTGAGTGTGAGATGGTTCAGAGTTGGCACCGCCACCAAGGAATCTTGTGGCGGCGCTAGGGTTCTTGGCCTTAAATTGATATTTGACGAGTTTCAGTAACATTCGAGGGAAAGGGAGTGTGGATTTGGGATAAGGAAGGTGAGGGGGACCTAGGGTGTAAATTCGGTGGCCATCGGAGGTGATGCAACCAGACACGGTGGAAGGGCTATTGGTTTTTTTGGATATTCGAGAAGCTGGGGTAGGATTTTGGGGTAGATGGTAGGATGGTTTGAACGGGGAGGTCATGGTGAAGAAGTGGTGTAAAGATGGGGAGGTTTGGCCGTCGACCGCCGCCGTGGCCGATTTCCGGCAGGCAGTCGACGGTGGTGTGAGACGGAGGTTATTTGGGGTGTCTCTGAATGTTAGAGACGGAGATGGAGGGTTGGCTTGAAGGGGGACTGGGTATGGTTGAAAGAATATATAGTGGGGGTGGATTTGATCTTGGCCATTGGATCAATCACGATCAACGACCTGGATCACTTTGCTAATAAGGAACGTTTGGCTTAAGTGGGGGGGGGGGGTTGGTTAGAACCTGGTAACGGGTTGGGCTAGGAAATGGGTAAAGGAGACGCGATCTTGGTCGATCGATCAAAACAAATCAATGGTGCAGATCCATTGGCCAGATACGACGCCGTTTAAGGCATTTGAGGGCTTGACTAAATTGGACTGGGTAATGCAAATATTTTGGGCATGGATTTGGTCAAATATGGACGGCCCAGTCCAGTTTTTCTCTCTATTTTCATCTCCTTAGTTTCCAATTAATAAAACCAAAAATTCTAAATTAAGAAAAAAAAATCAAAAATTAACCAAATGCTAATTAACTCCTAATAATAATTATCACACAAGATTAAACACCAATTAAAAGTAAGCTCACACAATCTTGACATTAAATGCTAAAAATGCACAGTACATTATTATTATCCGAAATGTAAAATTAAATCCTAAAAATGCAAATGCGGCATAGTTTTGAATTAATTTGAACAAATAAACATGCACAGACAAATGCAAACAATAAAAGGAAAATAACACAAAATTCACAACAATTGCAAATGACAAAAAATTATTTTATTTTGAATTTTCTGGGAGTAATTCTCATATAGGGCAAAAATCACGTGTTCACAACTGCCCCCTTTTGCCTGAAAACACGAAGAGTTTCTGTACAAAGATAAAGTGAGCTGATACGAGCGATTTTCTCATTTTTCTACTCCGTGTGAAGCATTTTTCGAAAGATTTAACCGAACCTTTGCTTCAAATGTTTCCTACATATCCATGGCTAAAAGGGAATCAGGTCAATATAGTTTGGGAAGTTTTGGTAGCTGGGACTACCATGAGACTGCCATTTGCTGGTACTGCTGCTGTATGTTGTTACTACCAGTTTCCGACCTCCTTATTACACTGTGCTAAAGGAAAAAAAGAAGCTAGACTAAACTAAGGATTACACAATCTTATCTATCTCTGACTTGCTCTTGTAGTCTTCCTTCTGATTTCTGCAGTGGATTTTATGCTGGGGTATTTTGTTGTAACCCTCCGCATTACTGCCTTCTGACTTGAACGTGAAATGTATTCCTCTGTTCTACAGACGGGCTCCTAACTTCAACTTGAAATGCACTCCTATATTCTGCATGTGGGCTCCTGACTCCAACTTGGCTTTAAAATATAATGCAGCCTCCGTTCTCCAGGCGGGCTCCTGACTCCAATAACAATTTAAAGATAATTCAGCCTCCGTTCTCCATGCGGGCTCCCGACTTCAATTAGATAAAGCAATAACGACTCCATTCTCCAGGCGGGCTCCTGACTTCAACTACTTAAAATGATAACGCCTCCATTCTCCAGGCGGGCTCCTGATTTCAACAACTTAAAATGATAACACCTTCATTCTCCAGACGGGCTCCTGATTTCAACAACTTAAAACGATAACGCCTCCATTCTCCATGCGGGCTCCTGACTTCAACAACTTGAAATGATAACGCCTCCATTCTCCAGGCGGGCTCTTGACTTCAAAAACTTAAAATATATCAACCTCCATTTACAGGCGGGCTCCTGACTCCAACTACAACTTAAAAGTATCACCTCAATTCTCCAGGCGGGCTCCTAACTTCTTCAACAACTTAAAAATAATACCTCCGTTCTCTAGGCGGGCTCCTGACTTCAAAAACTTAAAACATAACACCCTCCATTCTACAGGCGGGCTCTTGACTCCAACTACAACTTAAAAGTATCACCTCCATTCTCCAGGCGGGCTCCTGACTTCTTCAACAACTTAAAAATAACACCTCTGTTCTCTAGGCGGGCTCCTGACTTCATCAATAATATAAAGATAATACAGCCTTCGTTCTCCAGGCAAGCTCCTGACTTCATTAAACAATTTAAAGATAATACAGCCTCAATTCTCCAAGCGGGCTCCTAACTTCATCAACAATTTAAAGTTAATACAACCTCCATTCTCCCGGTGGGCTCCTCACTTGATCGACAATTTAGAGATAATATAGCCTCCATTCTCCAGGTAGGCTCCTGACTTCATCAACAATTTAAAGATAATACAACCTCCATTCTCCAGGCGGGCTCCTGACTTTATCAAAAATTTAAAGATAATACAACCTCTATTCTACAGGCGGGCTCCTGACTTCATCAATAATTTAAAGATAATACAGCCTCCGTTCTCCAGGCAGGCTCCTGACTTCATCAACAATTTAAAGATAATACAGCTTCCATTCTCCAGGCGGGCTCCTGACTTCATCAACAATTTAAAGATAATACAGCCTCCATTCTCCAGGCGGGCTCCTGACTTCGTCAATAATTTAAAGATAATACAGCCTCCATTCTCCGGGCGGGCTCCTGACTTCTTAAATAATTTAAAGATAATACAGCCTCCATTCTCCAGGCAGGCTCCTGACTTCATCAACAATTTAAAGATAATACAGCCTCCATTCTCCAGGCGGGCTCCTGACTTCATAAACAATTTAAAGATAATACAGCCTCCATTCTCTAGGCGGGCTCCTAACTTCGTCAATAATTTAAAAATAACACCTTTGTTCTCCATGTGGGCTCTTGACTTCAATTACAACTTAAAATATAATATCCTCCATTCTCCAGGCGGGCTCCTGACTTCATCAACAATTTAAAGATAATACACCCTCCATTCTCCAGGCGGGCTCCTGACTTCATCAATAATTTAAAAATAACACCTCTGTTCTCCAGGCGGGCTCCTGACTTCAATTTAAACTTAAAATATAATATCTTCCATTCTCCAGGTGGGCTCCTGACTTCTTCAACAACTTAAAAATAACACCTCCATTCTCCATGCGGGCTCCTGACTTCAACAACAACTGCTTCCTTTCACCTAGTGTTTCATTTCTTTGAAACCTGCTGGGGATAACACTGCTAGGGAATTATTTTCCTTCTTTAAGACTGGTTATTTTCCTTCTTTCAACAATGGTGGGGTTGATACTAGTTCAAAGACCACTACCCTTAAGACTTGGGTTATCTTGCTTCTCCCAAGATTGTTTTCTTTAAAACTTGTGTTATCTTTCATCTTGCCCAAGTGGGTATCTGACTTCAAGAAATTTTTTGAAATGATAGAAAATTTTCTGCCCCAGTTTGATGATCTTCTTTGTGGCCTGCCTCTCCGCCATCAATAATATTTTCTTTCCCTACTTTAAATCAAAGAAAATTTGTTAGTTAAAAATGTGGTGAGCGATCGTGCCACTCCTGCCGGAGATAGTTTTTCCCTTCTTTTCCCTGCTCTGTGTTCCCAAAACTTGCTGGGGATGATATCATTCACTGGGGATGATATCATTCACTGGGGATTATATTCCTGCTGGGGATGGTTCTTCCCTTTCTCCCTTCCCCGCTCTGTGTTGTCCGACCATCTTGGTCGATAACCTACCGGGTAGGCTCCCTCTTCTCGAGGATCCTTATTCACAAATCCCTCAACTATTGTTTTTCTGGTTTTCTCCATACTATCCCTAAAATCCTAGACTAATCCATCATTTGGTCTTGCGACAAATGTCTTTTTGTTGTATTGCCTTATCTTTGGCCTTATTCATATTTTGCTTTGCACCCTTTTGGAAACTGGTAGTAAGCTCTGAAAAATCCTTCTCAAAATCAAATTGCTGGAGGAAAAGTCTTTAATGTCATGCAATTCCAGATTAACCAACCCCCCAGTCTATTTATACCAATCAATCTTTCTGATGGTCTTACTTTGCTGGAGATGCGCAGACGCCCAACTCTTTTTATCGAATCAACATTCTTGCACTGCCTTGTGCCTCGACAGATCTTTTTCGCCAATCTCATCTTCTTTGCCATTTTTCACTCATTGTTGCCTTATAGTGCCCTTCTAGGGGTTTTCACTTAATAACACTCTCTTATCTCTCTCAACTCTCGTCGCCTTATAGTTCCTGCGAAGGTTTTCACCATAAGACTCTCTCATTTTGTTTCTCTCAGCTTTCGTCGCCTTATGGTGCCTATGAAGGTTTTAACCGAGAAGACTCTCTCATTTTATTTTTCTTTCTCAACTGGGGATTGGAGTGTTACCATTAAGACTCTCTCTACTGGGGATTCCTTTGGCTCTCAATTCCTTCAGCTTATGATCCTTATTTAGTCAGGGATCAGTGTGCTATTATCGACTTTCATTTTCCTGACTTGGCAACCCTCGTATACTGATCGGGAGGTCTTTTTGGACATCAAATATGGGTTTTGTGTGGGGTTAAAAGAAAAGGATATCCAAAATTCAAAATAACTTTTAATGGGTAAAACATTATAATTCTTGGAATCAGACCTTATTTCCAACATTTAAAACATAACTTCTGCCCCAGTTTTCTCGCTTGGGGGATCTTTTATTTTTGTTACACTATGGCCGAGTCGTGAGGTGCCTACGTATCCTCTTTGAGGAATCAGGTCGAACGTAGTTCACTCGATTCCTTTATTTTTCTTATGACTTTCCTTTTTTGTTTTTGTTATTATTTTTTCTTTCTTTTCTTTCCTTCTTTTCTTCTATTCTTTCCATTTTCATTAGTGATTCCAAGAGAGGAGTATGAAAGAATAAATAGGGCTAAAAGGGGGAAGCAAAGGTTAGAGTGTTCGGATAGAAGAAAAAAAAAATTCCTCCATCATCTCATTCTCCGATAAATGCCAAGTACAAACAAACAAACAATAATTACCAACCAAGGAATTACACATAATATCTCTTAACTGCGTTGGAATTGATAGCCATGTCGACGCATCTTCCTTCGACATCTGTCAGACATAAAGCACCATTAGATAACACCCTGTCCACAATAAACTGCCCTTGCCAATTCGGGGCGAACTTGCCCTTTGCTTCGGGCTGATGTGGGAGGATCCGTTTCAATACTTGTTGCCCTACTTCAAACGTTCTGGGACGCACCCTCTTATTGTATACTCTTGCTATTCTCTTTTGATACAATTGGCCATGACATACTGCTGCCAATCTCTTTTCATCAATTAAGATCAACTGCTCCAATCGGGCTTTGACCTATTCATCATCATCAATCCCAGCCTCAGCGACAATCCAGATGGATGGATTTTCAACTTCTGCTGGTATCACTACTTCAGTTCCGTATACCAACAAATAAGTAGGTTCACCTACTAAAGTACAAACAGTAGTGCGATAACCCAGCAATGCAAATGGTAACTTTTCATGCCATTGCCTAGACCCTTCTACCATCTTCCTTAATATCTTCTTTATGTTCTTGTTGGCTGCTTCAACCGCTCCATTCGCCTTGGGACGATACGGGGTGGAATTACAGTGCATATTCTTGAACTGTTGACATACTTCTTTTATCAAACTACTGTTAACATTATCACCATTGTTCGTGATGATCACCTTCGGGATCCCAAATCTACAGATGATATGGGAATGAACAAAATCCACCGCTGCCTTTTTGGTTACCGACTTGAAAGTTTTAGCTTCAGCCCATTAAGTGAAATAGTCGATGGTTACCAGAATGAACCGATGACCGTTGGAAGCTGCTGGCTCAATGGGCCCAATGACATCCATGCCCCATGCAATAAATGGCCGTGGTGCTGACATTGTATGTAATTCTGTTATTAGAGAATGAATCTGACACTAATGGCATTTATGTACGAAACTGATACAATCACGCTCCATAGTGAGCTAATAATATCCTACTCGGAGAATCTTTTTTGCCAATACATATCCACTCATATGTGGCCCGCAAACTCAAGCATGTACCTCTGTCATAACTGTATAACTCTTTTACCGCTTATTATTATTATTATTACTATTATTATTATTATTATTATTATTATTACTATTACTATTATTATTATTATTATTATTATTATTATTATTATTTTAACAAAGAATTTCAACGTTGTGAAAACATATCTCGAACCACGTCACATCAATGTACCTGTGGTTATCGACACATTTCGACTCCGTTGAGATTTGGATTTGGGTCACATAAGTGTGCACCCAAGTTTAAGAAAGTAAATTATTAAAGGTGCGCCTAAAGCGATTAGTGTATCATTATTTTGGGTAAGGCCAAGAAATTTTGCTAAACGGCCCATCTCGAAATCTAAGTAATTTTACAAACACATATAGAGGGCCCCACGACTTATGTATTTTTGTTTGTTGAGGCTCATATCATTCATTATTTTTAAAAGAATTGCAACGTCATGAAAATGCATCTCGAAACAGGTCACAATCTATGTACTTGTGATTATCGACACATTTCGACTTTGTTGAGATATGTATTTGGGTCACATAAATGTGCACCCATGTTTAAGAAGGTAAGATTATTTAAAGTACGCGCCTAAAGAGACTAACACGTTGATATTTTTTGGAAAACACCGTG
This sequence comes from Nicotiana glauca, assembly GCA_026770625.1. Lineage (NCBI taxonomy): Eukaryota > Viridiplantae > Streptophyta > Magnoliopsida > Solanales > Solanaceae > Nicotiana > Nicotiana glauca. The sequence continues at coordinate 36,582 of MU737200.1, read as the reverse complement.
AAATTCACTAAGCGGCCGATCCCAAAGTCTATACAATTATTATAACCATTTATTGAGAGCCCCGCAGCTTGTGCGTTTTATCCGGCGAAGCTCGTCTCATGTTTTATATAAAGGCCCATCCTAAGTGACTACAATTCTTCTACTAAGTTCGTCTCTAAAATAAAAGAGAAAAGTCCTAATTAATTACATGTTTGAAGAGGTCATATCTTATTTATCGGATTAAGACAAATGCAAGCGAAAATTGCAATAGAGCTTATACAAAGGGAGATTATTTCGTGCCTTATTCTATAAGTGAATATTACTAAAATTGAAATTATTAATAGAATACAGAATTGACAAAAAATATTATCAAAACAAACTAATTATTCTCTAGTTAATTTAAATTAACATTATTGGATGAATTGGGCTATTTGGAATTAACCACATGATTTCAGAACCATTCAGGCCAAGTGATACTTAAAGCAATAATGGCGTAACTGGGCCCAGAATCGGCCCAATTCTACTGTCCAAATTGTCCAGGCATAACTATCAAACAAACTGAAATTTGTTTACCTATTTAATTTCAATCATGCCCAAATTAATATCAAAATACGAACTCCTTAATGCATATGAGATATGTATTCATATGAGCTTAATAAACTAACATATTTCAAGGCGAGTTGTAAAAGTTAACGGACTCCAACCTCTCTTATTTTTACCACACTCCCGAAATTTAGACCATAACTATTTCTGATTAACCTTCTACTATTAAATTTTTGATTTCACGTGCTAGGATTACCAGGCATAATACTCATAATTAGCTTCAAGGATTCACAAACTTATAACTAATTTCAGAATACTAGAGCTAACATGGAGAAAACAAACTAAACATAGGCTAACATTATCAATTCATTACAGCCCAAACAGTCAAGGATTTGAACTACACTATACTATACTAATATTTAGAATTAGATGAACAATTCTAAGTTTAAAAGTCTAGACAGTCCAGATTAGTCTAATTAAACAATCTAGGGATTATGTAAATAAAAATTGAAATTAAACTTAGACAAATACATAACATTACTATCTACTCGACTATTGCTACATAGCAGTTCAAACAAACATATTTCTGGAAGCAAACGACGAGCACTTTATTTCATCTTTTCACCTCAAAGCTACATCAAATCAAGTTTGAATGTGTACCTGGACGATAGAAACAGAAGAAAAAGGACTGATCAGCAAAAACAGTAACAAATGTAGCAGAAGCAAGACAGTAACAACCAACATCTTGAAAATGACTCGAAATAGCACCAGAAGGACCAAAATATAGCCCAAGAATGAAATAGAAAAGGAAGCTTGACCCACAGCAGCAACAGATACCCAAATGAACTCAACTGAGTTTGAACGAACTCAAAAGCAGAATCAGTAGACTTCTAAAACAGGTTCAACAATCAACAGGGAGCATGAAGCAATGTCTAAGACCCCAATTTCACTAGGATCCAATAGAACAATAACTTTTCAAGGTGTTTATGTATTTTTCTCAGAAACTGATCTTAGACTAATTATCGACTGACTTAGGAACTTCGGACTATTTCTAGTTCTCCAAATTCTAATCTTTTTTCTAGGATTAAAAGCCAGCCAAATTAAACATAAATTCTTGACTTCTTGTGTTCCAAAAATCCAGCCCTTTTTCACTGAAAAATGAATCTATTTATAACCCAAAACAGACCCCTCCTACTGCCTCGAACTCCCCTGACCTCATTCTACCCATACCCCTTGAATTCCCACTCCTAAGTGTCTTTCTTGTATCAAACTATTTGGTTCCCCACTCTAGCATGATTTATTCCCTATTTGTTTCAATTAAGAGTCATTGGGTATTAATTAAATCCCATACTATTATGTTTGGTCCCCCATTGATATTAAACTAATAGTATTTAAACAACCACTTGACAGACCTTTAAGTTAGTCTTAATTACAGCCCTGTTAAGTCCCAATATTACCCTTTGACCCTATGTATATTACTGTCCTACCTGACCCTTGTTAGCCTGTTACTCAAACCCTATAAAAGTCCAAACCTATCAAATTGGTTTCTGGTTGATCTATCTACAACTATAAACCAATTTCTAGTATCAAATTCACACAGTGATTCATAGTAAGAGACCAAATCAACTCAAAAACTGGTATCAATCATATGGAATGAGTTGATCATATTGGGAACCAATCTTGATCAATTCAAACCAAATGATCAAACAGGGATTTGCTAATGTGAGCAAAACATGAATATCAACTAGTTTCAAACAATTCACAGGCTTGTACTGAGATGAATTTGAAGGTGTATTGAAGGTATCAAGAGGCTAATCTCTAAGCTCAAACCATTAATAGGCTTGTTCTCAACTCATAACAATCAGAACATAAAGAAACAAACCTACTACCATGAATTCATGAACATGTTATTCTAGCATTCGAGCATGAAAAACCAATTGACGACACTTATGCAATCGACTACACAAATTATAACATCTAATAGTTAACAACAAATAAGCATAATAAAGCATACCAACAAGGTGATTCCAGTTGTATTGACAAAACAAAGAACTAACTATTCGATGAAGTTTCAAATCGATTATATAGCTCAACACACACTTAACAATGGACAGAAGAAAATTTGACCAAATAAAAAGTCTGGTTGGAGATGGACAGAACAATTGAAAAAAATTGAAAAATCAATAAAACTAAACTAAATAAATAAACAGATATAAACACAAAAATGGAACAAAGGGAAGGGAAAAATACCTCAGTGACAAAAATCAGAAACAAACGACCTTGGGACTAACTCGGACTTGGATTTTTTGAGGTCGAACAGACCTTAATCGAGTGTTTTCAATCGAGAACACTTCGACTAAGGTCAGTTAGACACCCAAACTCTTTTAATCTGGACAAATTTCAGCCTTTGGTTTTCTAGGGTTCTTGGGGGTTCGATTTGGTGACCGAATGGTTCTAGCCTGATTCAAGCCAAACTAATGGTTTTTTAGGAATGAGGGAGGTTAGAAGGTAGACTAGTGTGAGTGTGAGATGGTTCATGGTTGGCTCCGCCACCAAGGGATCTTGTGGCGGCGCTAGGGTTCTTGGCCTTATATTGATATTCGACGAGTTCCAGTAACATTCGAGGGAAAGGGAGTGTGGATTTGGGATGAGGAAGGTGAGGGGGACCTAGGGTGTACATTTGGTGGCCATCGGAGGTGATGCCACCAGACACGGCGGAGGGGCTATTGGTTTTTTGGTTTTTCGAGAAGCTGGGGTAGGATTTTAGGGTAGTTGGTAAGATGGTTGGAACGGGGCGGTCATGGTGAAGAAGTGGTGTAAAGATGGGGAGGTTTGGCCGTCGACTGCCGCCGTGGGCAATTTCTGGCGGGTGGTCGACGGTGGTGTGAGGCGGAGGTTATTTGGGCTCTCTCTAAATGTTAGAGACTGAGATGGGGGGTTGGCTTGGGGGGGCTGGGTATGGTTGAAAGAATATATAGTGGGGGTGGATTTGATCTTGGCCAATGGATCAATCACGATCAACAGCCTATATCACTTTGCTAATGAGGAACGACGTCGTTGGGCTTATGTGGGTGGGTCGGTTGGAACCGGGTAACGGGTCGGGCCAGGAAATGGGTAAGGGAGACGCGATCTTGGTCGTTCGATAAAAAAAATCAATGGCTCATATCTATTGGCCAGTTACGATGATGTTTAAGGAATCTTAGGGCTTGACTAAATTGGACCGGGTAAGGCAAATATTTTGGGCCTGGATTTGGTCAAATATGGACGGCCTAGTCTAGTTTTTATCTCCATTTTCATCTCCTTAATTTCCAACTAATAAAACCAAAAATTCTAAATTAAGATAAAATAAAAAATTAACCAAATGCTAATTAAATCCTAATAATAATTATCACACAAGATTAAACACCAATTAAAAGTAAGCTCACACAATTTGGACATTAAATGCTAAAAATGCAAAGTACATTATTTTTTTGTGATTTTTTTTTCATTTTTGTAAAACAAACTTAATTACTCTTAATTATCCAAAATGTAAAATTAAATCCTAAAAATGCAAATGGAGCATATTTTTGTATTAATTTGAACAAATAAACATGCATAGACAAATGCAAACAATAAAAGAAAAATAACAAAAAATTCACAACAATTGCAAACGACACAAAATTAATTTATTTTGAATTTTCAGGGAGTAATTCTCATATAGGGCAAAAATCACGTGCTCACAATGATAAATTTTGACAATAAAATGAATTAATTTGACTTCAGTTAATGTTTTGGGTAAACGGACCAAGACCCATGATGTGATGGCTCCGGAGGATCCGCAGGAAAATATAGGACTTGAGCGTATGCCCGAAATCAAATTCCGAGGTCCAAAGCCTGAGAAAGGAATTTTTAAAGAAAATTATTTTCTAAAATTGTTTGAAGGATTTGGAAATGAATTTTGATCAGAACATATTGGTATCGGGCTCGTATTTTGGTTTGGGTGCCCTGTATAGGTCTTATATGTGGTTTAAGATATTTTTGTGAAGTTTGGTAAGAATCGGAATCCGTTTGGCATGATTCGGACCTAAATTGCAAAATTTGATGTTTTAAGAAGCTTTGAAATAATTCATTGATTTTGAGGTTTAATTCGATGTTAATGATGTTATTTTGGCAAATTGATCACAAGGATAAGTTCATATGGTGTTTTTGAGTTAGTACGTATGTTTGGTTTGGAGCCCGAGGGCTCAGGTGAATTTCGAATGTGTTTTGGAAGGTTTTAAACTCTTAAAAAGTTCCATGTTTTCAGCTATTAGTATTCTGGTATTTTCTTCTTCACATTCGCGGGAGGACTCTCGCGAACGCGATGAGTTCATTGTGCTGAAGGAAAATTCATTCTATGCGAACGCGAGACCCAGGTCGTGAACGCGAAGATTTGGGGGGCCTACCATTCGCGAATGCGGGCCTGGCATCTCAAACGCAAAGGCTTTTAGCCTGGTCAGGTGGGAGTGGTATTATGCCTACGCGAACGCGAGCACTTGGAGGCAAACGCGAGGGCTCGAGGAGTTTCTTCTCTGCGAAAGCGAGCCCATTTATGCGAACGCGAAGGCCTATCAAGCCCAACTCATCGTGAACGCGATGAGCCTATTGTGAACAAGATGACCAAATTCAGCCCAGTTATTTTATGTTTTAAAAACAATAGCCATTACGGGATTTTTACCAAAACTTATAACTTCTTCATCTTAACTCCAAATTTGGCGATTTTTAAAAGGGCATTTCACCACCAATTCATAGGTATGTAATCTTGGACTCATTTTCTTCAATTTCTATTAACACCCATTTGATTTCTAGGCTTAAATCATGTTATTAAGGGTAGAAAATTTGGGATTTGGGTGTTAAGGGTTTTTGATTAATTCTGATTTAGACCTCATTTTAGGGTCAAATTTTTGAACTAATTATATATTCGGGCTAGTGGATCAATGGGTGATCAAATTTTGTTCTGAACCTCGTGTTTTGACCAAGTGAGCCCGTGGTCAATTTTTGACTTTTGGATTGGAAAGGTATAATTAAGTACTAGAATTGGATTGTTTAGCATTTATTGATGTTATTAAGTCGATTATGTATAGATACAATCTATTTAAAGTCGAATTTGAAAGTAAAGGAGGTGTTTGAGGCTTGAGTTGGCTGTGGAAGTTCGACGTAAGTATTTGGTCTAACCTTAGCTTGAGGGATTAGGAGTGTGTCCTATTTGCTATTTGTTTCTTGTTGAGTATGACGTATAGGCATGGTGACGAGTATCTATACGTTGGTGTCGAGCATGACCGTGGGTCTTATATTGTGATTTTCATGACTTCGTTGTATTTTTCATGCCTTGATGAAGATTTCTATTTGTTGTCTAAAGTTGTGGAAAGAATTGTGACCTATGAACATTGAGAAGTGTTGGCTCCAGTTGTATAACAAATTGTGAAAGTATAAGTGATAATTTAAACTCTAGAGCATTTGCTTGAGTTGTGAAGTGAATTGCGAAGTAAAAATGAGAAAGAGAAGAGATCATTATGTTGCCCACATGTCGGGCTATTGTTGAGTTGTGGTTCCCTTGAATTAGGTTCTTAATAGATATTACGGATGCTTAGGTTGATGATTCTTTGTGTTTGGTAAAGATTATTGTTATAGCTGAGGTAGTTAGATGTTGTAACAAGTTTGGTTATAGATTAGGTAGTTAGGTGTTGTAATGAGTTTGGTTATAGCTGTTTCACCCTTGTCCGGACGTAATTACTTATGCTGTCGAATCCCTTACCGGGATAGTGTAGTCCTTATTGATCTCTTGTCGGGACTTTTGTTATGTTTGTTTTTGATATTATATGTGGATCGGGTTGCATACCGCCATAATATTATATGTGGATTGGGTTGCACGCCACAACAATATTATATGTCGATCAGGTTGCAAGACCGCAACAATATTATATGTGGATCGGGTTGCACGCCACAACAATATTATATGTGGATCGAGTTGCATGATGTAACAATATTATATGTAGGTGGGTTGTATGTCACAACAATATTATATATGGATCGGGTTGCACACCACAACAATGATAAATGATGTGGATCGGGTTGCACACCCCAACAATATTGTTATATATTGGGATCGGGTTGCGCAGCACAACAATTATTGATACAAGTGTGTTTATTTTGGATATTAGTTCCTTTTGTTTGCTATGAATCCTATGTTTCCCTTAGTCTGTCACTCTGAATTCACTGTTAATACTGGTACACCCCCGCAGCATGTTTCCCCCTCCCATATTTACTTGGTTATACCTATTTTACTTTTCGTTGTATATTATATAACTGCACAGATTTATTTGGTAGTCTGGTCCTAGTCTCGTCACTACTTCGCCAAGGTTAGGCTAGGCACTTACCAGCACATGGGGTCGGTTGTGCTAAAACTACACTCTGCTCTCTTTTGTGCAGACCCCAGTGTTGTAGACTTTGGATCGCATTGAGATTGCTGATTCTTGTTCATCATGCGACCCGAGGTAGCCCTACAGGAATCCGTAGGCCTTGGCGTCTCCTTCAATCTATTTTCATGTTTCTTACATGTATTTTCAGAGACAATGTTGTATTTAATTCTTTCAGACTTTTATTTGTAGTATTCTTTGACCGTCTGTGAAACTATGACACCAGTTCTGGGTAGTCAAGACTCAAACAGTGGTAATAGATATTCATGTTCAGATGGCTTATTTTTTTCTTCCGCTTGTGTTATATTCCGTTGTTTAAATGTTATTTCTTCATAATTGGTAAAAAGGTATATGGTTCAATAATTGGCTAGCCTAGCTCACATTAGTAGGCGCTATCACGACTCCTGAGGGTGGGAAATTTGGGTCGTGACAAGTTGGTATCAGAGCTCTAGGTTACATAGGTCTCAAAGTTCACTGACAAGCTTAGTCGAGTCTGAGAGATCGGCATAGAGATGTCTGTATTAATCCCCCAAAGGCTATAGAGTTAGAAAAAACCTCAAATCTATTCTTTCATGTCGTGCGATTTTGATCTCTCAATCCTAAGTTGAAACCTCTACTCTTGTCCTTTTGTGAATAGTGAGGTCGTGTACCGCTTTTTCAGCCGAACAGTGGCAGACCGGTGATAGATCAGCTACGTCTTCGGAGGCTTCGTGGAGGTTGGATAGGTTTTATCAAGCTCTTCACTACTACTTTCAGTGGTGCATCTTCTGAGGATCCCCAGGATTTTCTGGATAGCCTTCACGAGGTTCTCAGGAACATGGGCATAGTTGATACCAATTGGATTGATTTTTCTACTTTTCGCTTGTCTGGATCTGTCAAGACTTGGTGGAGAGATTACTATTTGGCTAGACCAGCTGGATGGCTAGCTTTGACTTGGGAGCAGTTTACTCAGCTATTTCTGGAGGAGTTTCTCCCCATCTCTCAGAGATAGGCCTATCGGAGGCAGTTCGAGCGTCTCCCGCAAGGTTCTATGACTGGTACTCAATATGAGATCAAATTCATCGACTTGGCCCGTCATGTTCTTATCATACATCCCATTGTGAGAGAGTGAGGAGGTTCATTTAGGGACTCGTCCAACCCGCTTAGATGCTAGAGATGGAGGTAGAGATGCTAGAGGTGGAGGTAAAAGTATTAGAGGTGGAGGTGCAGGTACCATTATGGTTTGTGGTAGAGAAGCTTCGGTATTATTTTGCGTCATATCTGGTCATGCATAGCGATTCCTTAAGTTCCCCTGTTTATGTGGCTACGCCGGTGGGTGATTCTATTGTGGTGGATCGCATCCATTGTTCATGTATAGTGGTTATTAGAGCTCTTGAGACTCGCGTAGATTTGCTTCTTCTGGACATGGATGATTTCGGTGTTATAATTGGGGATGGATTGGTTATCACCTTAACATGCTATCTTGGACTATCATGCCAAGACTATGACCTTAGCCTTACCGGGTTACCTCTTTTAGAGTGGAAAGGGACTCCTGATCATTCTACCCATAGTGTTATCTCTTATATGAAGGCTTAGCATATAATCGAGAAGGGGTGTTTGGCCTATTTGGCATATGTTCATAATTTTAGTGCTAAGGTTACCTCTATTGATTATGTGCCCATTGTTCATGAGTTTCCTAATATATTCCCTTCAGGCCTGCTAGATATGTCACCCGACAGGGATATGGATTTTTGCATTAATTTGGTTTTGGGCACTCATCCCATTTACATCACTCCGTATCATATGGCATCACCTGAGTTGAAAGAGTTGGAGGAGAATTTTCAAGACTTGCTTTCGAAGGGTTTCATTAAACCCAGTGTTTCGCCTTAGGGTGAGCCGGTGTTGTTTGTTAAGAAGAAGGAGGGGCTGATGAGAATGTGTATTGATTACCGACAATTAAACAAGGTTTCAATCAAGAATAAGTATCCATTGCCGGGATTGATGATTTGTTTGATCAGCTTCAGGGTGCCAATGTATTTTCAAAGATTGACTTGAGATCTGACTACCATCAGTTGAGGATTAGGGTATCAAATGTCCCTAAGACAACTTTCCGCACTCAGTACCGGCATTATGAGTTCTTGGTGATGTAATTCAGGTTTACAAATGCCCCAGCAACTTTGATGGATTTGAAGAGCCGAGTGTTCAGGCCCTATCTGTATTCGTTTGTGATAGTCTTCATTGATGATATTTTGATATATTCTTACAGCCGAGAGGATCACGAGCATCACCTTCGAGTGGTTCTTTAAACTTGGAGGGATAGTCAGTTGTATGCTAACTTTTCAAAGTGTGAGTTCTGGTTTAGTTCAGTTGCATTCTTGGGTCATATTGTATCAGCAGAGGGTATCCAGGTTGACCCAAAAGGGTGCCCAGTTCAGATAGTCGAATAAGTGTGAGGCGAGCTTTCAGAAGCTCAAGACAACTTTGACTACGTCATCGGTATTGGTTTTGCCAACAGGTTTAGGGCCATATACAGTTTATTGTAATGCATCTCACATTGGGCTTGGTGTGGTATTGATGCAGGATGGCAAGGTTATTGTTTATGCTTTGTGGTAGTTGAAGATTCATGAGAAGAACTATCCGATTCATGATTTAGAGTTAGCAGCCATTGTTCACGCGTTGAAAATGTTGAGGCATTATCCGTATGGCATGGCATGTGAGTTGTTCACGGATCACAAGAGTCTGCAGTATTCGTTAAAGGAGAAGGAGTTGAATTTGATACAGAGAATGTGGTTGGAGTTGTTGAAAGACTATGATAGTACCATCTTATATCATCCGAGAAAGGCCAATGTGGTAGACGATGCTTTGAGTAGAAAGTTAGCCAGTATGGACAGCCTTGCTTATATTCTGGTTGGTGAGAGACCGCTTGTTTTGGGTGTTCAGGCTTCGGCTAATCAGTTCATGAGGCTGAATGTTTCTGAAGCCAATCGTGTGTTAGCTTGCACGGTCTCCCGTTCTTCTTTATTAAAGCATATCCGTGATCGATAGTATGATGATCCCCATTTGTGTGTCCTTAGAGACAAGGTGCACCACAGAGGTGCCAAGCAGGTTACCTTAGGGGATGATGGAGTCTTGAGATTGCAGGGTCGAGTTTGTGTGCCTAATGTGGACGGACTAAGAGAGTTGATGTTAGATGAGGCCCATAGCTCCCGGTACTCTATTCATCCAGGCGTTGCAAAGATGTATAAGAATTTGCGGCAGCATTATTGGTGGCGGAGAATGAAGAAGGATGTTGTTGCATATGTGGCTCGGTGTTTGAATTGTCACCAAGTTAAGTACGAGCATTAGAGGCCTAGTGGTTCATCTCAGAGGATTGAGCTTCCCGAGTGGAAGTGGAAGCGAAGTAATATGGATTTTGTTGTTCGACCCCCGCAGACTCGGAAGAAGTTCGACGTAGTGTGGGTCATTGTTGATAGGCTGACCAAGTCAGCATATTTCATTCCTGTGGCTGACTTCTATTCTTCTTAGAGGTTAGCTGAGATCTATATCTAGGAGATTGTTCACCTTCAAGGTGTGCCTATGTCTATCAGTTCGGACTGAGGTACGCAGTTTACCTCGCACTTCTGGAGAGCACTTCAGCGAGAGTTGGGCACATGGATAGAGTTGAGCATAGCATTTCATCCCCAGACGAATGGACAGTCCAAGCAGACCATTCAGATTTTGGAAGATATGCTCCGAGCTTGTGTCATTGACTTTGGAGGCTTGTGGAATCAGTTTTTGCCTTTAGCGGAGTTTTCCTACAACAACAGTTACCAGTCGAGTATCTAAATAGCTCCTTGCGAGGCTTTATATAGTAGGCGGTGTCGATCTCCTATTGGATGGTTGAGCTGGCAGAGGCTCGGTTGTTGGGTACGGATCTGGTTTATGATGACTTGGACAAGGCCAGGATCATTCAAGATAGGCTTCATACAGCTCAAACCAGGCAAAAGCGTTATGCCGACCGCAAGGTTCGAGATTTGTCTTTCATGGCCGATGAGCAGGTATTGCTTCGAGTGACGCCAATGAACGGCGTGATGAGATTTGGAAAGAAGGGCAAGCTTAGCCCTAGGTTCATTGGTCTGTTTGAGATTCTTGATCGAGTGGGAGAGGTGGCTTATAGAATTGCATCGTCGCCGAGCTTATCAGTCGTGCATCCAATGTTTCATGTGTCTATGCTTCGGAAGTATCACGGTGATCCATCCTACGTGTTAGATTTCAGCACTGTCCAGTTGGACAAGGACTTGTCTTATAAGGGGGAGCCAATGGCTATTCTAGACTGACAAGTTTGTCAGTAGAGGTCGAAGAGTCTTTCCTCTGTTCGTGTTTAGTGGAGAGGTCACCCTGCGGAGGCATTGACCTGGGAGTCTGAGTCTGATATACGGAATCGTTATCCCCATCTTTTCCCCGACTCAGGTATTTCCTTCTTATGTCTGTTCGAGGACGAATGCTTGTTTTAGAGGTGGAGAATGTGATGACCCAAAAGGTCATCACTTAATTTAAAATTGAATTCTTTGTTCTGAGGCCTTAAAAGTCTAGGCATGTAGCCTCACCTTGATTTGCGTACACAGTTCGGGCGCGTAGCCGAAAAGTTTAAATGAGAAAATCTATGAAAAATGACAAATTTTGACTATAAAATGAATTAATTTGACTTTGGTCAATGTTTTTGGGTGCACGGACCCGAACCCGTGATGTGACAGCCCTGGAGGATTTGTAGGAAAATATTGGACTTGGGCGTATGCTCGGAATCGAATTTCGAGGTCCCAAGCCCGAGAAATAAATTTTAAAGAAAATTATTTTTTGAAATTGTTTAAAGGATTTGGAAATGAAATTTGATCAGAACATATTGGTATCAGGCCCGTATTTTTGTTTCGGAACCCGGTACAGGTCTTATATGTGTTTTAAGATAATTATGTGAAGTTTGGTAAGAATCAGAATCTGTTTGACATGATTCGGACCTAAATTGCAAAATTTGATATTTTAAGAAGCTTTGAAATAATTCATTGATTTTGAGTTTTAATTCGATGTTAATGATGTTATTTTGGCAAATTGATCGCATGGATAAGTTCATATTGTGTTTTTGAGTTAGTACGTATGTTTAGTTTGGAGTCCCGAGGGCTCGGGTGAGTTTCGAAAGTGTTTCAGAAGGTTTTAAACTCTTAAAATGTTGCAGTTTTCAGTTGTTAGTATTCTGGTATTTCCTTCATCACGTTCGCAGGAGGACCCTCACGAACGGGATGAGTTAATTGTGTCGAAGGAAAATTCCTTCTACGCGAACGCGATACCCAGGTCCCGAACGTGAAGCTTTGGGGGCCAACCCTTCGCGAACGCGGACCTGGTATTGCGAACGGGAAGGCTTGTAGCCTGGTCGGAGGGGAGGGGTATTATGCCTATGCGAACGCGAGGGCTCGAAGAGATTCTTCTCTGTGAACGCGATCCCACTTACGCGAACGCGATGACCAAATTTTGCCCAGTTATTTTAAGTTTTAAAAACAGTAGACATTATGGGATTTTTATCAAAACTGATAACTTCTTCATCTTAACTCCAAATTGGGCGATTTTTAAAATGGGATTTTGCCACCAATTCACTAGTATGTTATCTTGGACTCATTTTCTTCAATTTCTATTAACATCCATTAGATTTCTAGGCTTAAATCATCTTCTTAGGGGTAAAAAAAATAGGAATTTGGGTAGAGTTAGGATTTTTTGATTAATTGTGATTTAGATCTCGTTTTGGGTTCGAATTTTCGAACTAATTATATATTCGGGCTCGTGGGTGAATGGGTGATCGGATTTTGGTCCGAACCTCGTATTTTGACCAAGTGGGCCCTGTCGACACCCTCTTTTCCTCGCAAAATCGGGTTTACGACATTTGCAAAGACAACTCTATTCCCGTTTGGGATTTGGGTTTTTGATTTGAAGAGTCACCACCTAATGATTATAGTGCATTAGGTCACTTTTAAGAAAGAATTGAGATGAAGAACTAGAGTTTTGGTAAGGGCTAGAAATTATCTCAAGGGAAAGGTGTTAGGCACCCCTCAAGATCCACTAGTATGGTTCCCCACCATGTTACAATTGTGACTTTAAGTGAAAACAACAAATAAACAAGCAAGAATCAAAAATATGATGGGGTTTTCATATAATAGTTGCAAATAATTTGAAATTAAAACGAAGTTAAAGAAGCTGAAATTTGAGAAGAAGGTAGTTTTAGAATTTAGAATAAACGAGTGAAGAAAGGGAAAAATTTCACATAATTACTGGAAGTAATTGAAGTTAAAAAGCAATTAAAGAAGCTGAAATTTGAGAAAAGCAGTTTTCGAAATAAAAATAAACAGGTAAAGGGAGAAGGGTCCTATGTTTATAAATAATATGGATCACCCCACACAACACTCAGTAACCGTTTATACACGTGGTGTTATCGCATGGTCATCATATCCATATCTACCCTTCCCACCCCATTAAGGTATTAAAGCGTAGAATATCTCGTTACTTATTGCATGCTAGTACCCGTCCCGATCCTATAAGTCCCGGAGGCATTCGGACTACTAGTCCTAAAGGGAGAGGGGTTTGGGGCCTTTTGAGAGTTTCCAAAGGACAAAATACCAAGGCGTCAGTCAAAACATATAATGCAAGTAAAGGGGAAAGCAAATAAACAAGTAAGGCTCAAATAAGCCTCCTAAAATCAGATAAAGCCATAGAGTTTAGCATGTCTTGCACGTACTGGGTTAGTCTTAAATTAAATTAAAGTGATAAGTGGACTGGTTCAACACATATTTTTAGACAAGAGGCCTGCATTAGGCTCACTCGAATGCAGTTGTCTAAGACTGATCCAGTTGATTAGTTAACCCTTTGTCTATGTGTTGGATAGAACTACTGATTTTTTTAAACACAAGCTGATTTTAAAGAAAAAATACAGAGTAAAAATAGGTTACAGAAAAGGGTACTGGGTTGTTACAAAAGTGGTTTAACAATTAAAACGAGTTTCAGGAGGCAGACTGGTTAGGAAAAGGAGTTGCCAATTTTTAACAAAAGAACTGAGCTGCAGGCTGATTAGATGAGATTTATCAGATATATATAAAGAAATGACTTTAGGCAGATTTGAAAAAAACGTTTACTAGAGTCAACGAGAGAGTAAGTTTTAGAAAGAATACACTGATTTGATTATGAGAAAAAGTTTTAAGAGTTCAGAAAGGGTGTAGGAAGTTGTTTGTTTTAGTAAAATCGATACTGTTTTAAACAAGTAGGGCAACTATGGTTCGAAATCCATATAGGCATGCTTTCTATACGCTATTGCTTCTTGATACCTTTTCAAACACTAATAGAAGCCTTATAAACAAGGATATCCATATATGTTATTTTATTATTAAACCTGACTGTTTGCCTAATGACGTTATTATATGCAGAGATGCAAACCCCTATAGGCATGGTATCTATATGCATGGTTGCAGAATTCAGAAGTTAAATCCTATAGGCATGCTTTCTACGTGTGAAACTGCACAAATTAGAAATAAAATCCTATATGCATGTTTTCTACCCTTTGTGCATAAAAGTAAACCCCCTCCCACTTTTCATTAAATCCCCATGAGTTTATACAAATCATTATAGACCAGTAGAACAATAATGAAATTAAAAGTACATCAAAAGCTATCAGCTACATTCGAGCAGCCTGATTCAGACTTAGTGTCTAATAATATGAGATTGAACCACTTCTGAGATTAAGATTTCCAAAGCCCTCTCTTATCTAGGGTGTTTCAGAGATCCAATGAGTTTCAGGAACCCCAGGTAGTACTTACACCCAAGATATTAATTAGAAATTGAATTAAAGTGCAGTGTGAAAGAGCCAGCCCTCAAGTGTCCAAGTTCAGAGGGAGCTCATGGATCCCAAGGCAAGGCTCACAAGAGGGGGGGGGGTAGAACCTAAGTTTTAAGAGTGAGTGCAAGTGCAATAGAGAGGGAGTTAGGGGATGCCAAGGCAGACTGGTGGTCATACCTAACCATAAGGTAGGTTGGCATACCCCTGACCAAGCCTGTTCAGCCAACAAATAAGAGCACAGACCTATTGAAGGTCAGACTATGGTCTGGACAATGATTAGTACGCTGCCAGACCAAGGTCCCAAGCTCAGAATACATATAAAGGGTAAAGGTAATGGGAATTGAATGAGTTTAGGACTCAGGGAGTCCAGTCCATATACACGAATAACAATGTCAAGTGTTGTCACGTTTCTGAACCATAACTCAACATACAAAGGGAATGGGAGATAGGGACTAATGTAGGAGCATAGCAAAGAAACAAACCAACTTAAAAATTTACATTATGGAAGAAGTAAGCCAAACAAAGAATGGACTGAAAAAATAAACACATAGGGGAGTGGCAGAAATTAAACAAAGGTAACATACTGGTTGCAGAAGAAACAAGCAAAGAAAAGCAGGATAATTTCAAGCCAAGCCACAATAAAAAAAGAACCTTTATGCTTATGAGTTCAGCGAACTTAAATGCTTAAAAATCTAAGTGAATTTGAGAGTAAGAAGTAATGACTTGTTTGTGTGTTCGAGCCCCCTTTTGAAAGGGAAGAAGTACATGTATTTATAGTTTTTGAAAATGAGCAAAGAGTGAGGTAATAAGCCACATACATGAAAACAATCACTAATAAGATTCAATTACACCAGTAATTACCCTTAATTAAGGGGTCACTTGTTAACGGGCAGTGATAGGTTTAAAAATAAGGAAAGAAATCAATTTAAGAGGCAGATTGGTTATTTCCACAAAAGGAGTAGTAAAACAATACAACAAGTGATTAAGTCAAAGTACAGGAACATAATTATTTTGAGAAAAGATTTAGTAAGGCAAAATAAGGAAAGAAATCAATTAACCTTTAACAGGCCAAGGAAATCAAAATTTCACAAGGAAAAGTTTGTTTTAAAATCAGTCACGAGTTTGAAAATCAATAACAGAAGGGACTCAGTATATAAATGAGGTGCACAAGTAATAGGCATGTGAGGCCAAGTTATGGCAAGAGGAAACATCATACAGTAATAGCACAAAATTAATAGACAGCGAGCATTCATAGCATGATAGTCACGTAGGTCAAATTTCATTGGCTTAGTAATAGAGAAAAAGATCAGAAGCATGCAAAAGTCAAGTGAGAACGTTTCTGAAAACATAGTCAAGTCTGACAAGTAGCAAGAACTCAGAGTCAAAGGAATCACATAAAGAAAATGGATGATGAAACAAAGGAATTTCAAATCAAGTCGGGCAATTTCAAATAGATGCAAAGCACTAGCAACTTCAGGAACTTGCATAAACTCCAAAGAAATTAGGGTTTTCCACACTTAAAAGATGATAGACAAATGAAACAAACAATAAATAGTTTCAGATTCTCAAACAAATCCCAAAATTAAGGTTTTCAAAACCTAGAGATGATAAGTAAATGAATCGAACAAAATATTAACAAACAGACTCAGAAACCCTAATTTGGAATCAAAAGATTTTTGAAAAGGAAATTTGGGGAAAATACTTGAAATGTTAAATACAGCGCATATCTAGCACAGATCTAAACAGATAAATGGAAAAGAACCTCGAATAAGCTAGGGTTTATAAGAACCCTAGAAATAAGAAAGGCTTGGAAGGAACAAGATCAGATACAGAGTCGATAAGGTCGGAATCAGGCTCAGGAGGCTAAGACATGCCGGACGAGGCTGGAGATGGCTGGAAACCTCGAATCGATGAAGATCTGAGTGAAGGCCCTCGAAGTCGGGCCTCGAACCTTCAGGCATCTGGCACGTGAGAGTAGTAGGAGGAGAGTACATGTCGTCTAAGGCTTGAGCGACCATGAATTCCGGTAAGTTTGGGGTTGAAAGTGGCAGAGAGAGATTAGGGTTTCGAGAGAGGTAGAGGGCATTTGAGAGAAAAGGGAGTTAGAGGCGACGTCTTAGGAGAAATGAGGTAGGGTAATGGGTCGTTTGAAATTAAAAAAGGAAAGGGGGGACGGTGGCCGTTGATCTAAATGATCAACGTCCAAGATTAAAATGGGTTATAGGTTGGGTTTTGCTAAATGGGTATTGGGTCGGGTAATTGGGTTTAAATTGGGGTGCCAATTTGGGCTGAAATTGAAATGAAATTTAGGCTAGATTTTAAATAGCCAATTTTCCGCCTTTTACTTTATAAAAAATGGTAATAATGGTTTTAAAAATAAATTAAAAATACTGAGTAAACAAATATTACATAAATATTATCTTAAAAATACTGAAACTAATAATGTAATTATAAAATGCTATTAATCACAAAATAGGCTATTATTGTAATTATATACAATTTAACTTTAAAAATGCTAAATAAATTTGTAAAAATATGCAAAAAAATTAACTTAATTATATTTTGGTGAAAATGAGAGAATAAAATGAATTATTCACCAAAAATGATAATTTTAAAAATAAATATTGGATTTTGTTGTATTAAAATAGGCAATAAATTGGTTTAAAAATCATTAAACATGCCAAAACTCTTGGGTTTGCTTATATATGCACATATATGCTATTTTGGGAAGTATTTTTGGTATAAAATTACCTAGCAAAAAATTGGGTATCAACAACTGCCCCTCTTTACCCGGGAAGGATGAAAGAGTTGTCGGGTAAAGATATGATGACCAATTTTGATTGGAAGCGTCGATTTGAAAAGAATTTGACTGAGTTCTGGTTTCTGAGCTGCCTACATATCCCTGGTTTTACAGTAATCAGGCCGTATGTAGTTCAAGAACTATTGATGGAACAATGCCGATGGAGATTCGAAAGAGACACACACAATGTTTAGGTGGTAAGAGGTATTTGAAGTCTGATCGGCTGCGGGAACCGGAGCGGGATCGCTCCTGCTAAGAGCACCGTTGCTAGCTGGTGTTCCTGCAAGTGAGAAATATAGGTGTATATCATGCATAAACTTAAACGTGATGCAATTTCCCATTAGACCATGAATGCTGTCTTCGGACGGTTAGGATGACGTCCTCAGACCATGACGTCCTAGGCCATGAAGCACAAAATGAAGGATTCGCAGGCTATGAAATGATGTTCTCGGGCTGTGATAATGGTGCCTCCGAACCATGATGCCCTTGAATAATGATGTGTAGGATATAAAACGGTGGTCCTCGGGCCATGGCAAGATGTTCTCAGGCTATGAAGTTGATGCCTCCAAACATTGACACCCTCTAACGTTTTGGCGGTCTTTCAGCCCATGTAATGCAAGATTTGGCTGTATTTCAGTCAATGTGAAGGATAAATCAAAATGGCGTTGTTTCAGCCAACAAGAATTTAAATAAAACTGGCGATGTTTCAGTTGATGCAGAAAATGTGAATGGCGATATTTCAATCGACAGAAATTTAAATGAAGCGGTGATGTTTTAGTTGATGTAAAAATGAAAATGGTGATATTTTAGTCGATACCGAGAATTAAATAAAGTTGGTGATAATTCAGCCGATAAGGAAGGATAATTATAAATGGCGATATTTCAGCTGATACCGAGAATTAAAGAAAGTTGACGATATTTCAGCCGATAAGGAAGGATAATTATAAATGGTGATATTTCAGCCGATAAGGATTTAAACAAAAATTGGCAATGTTTCAGCCATGCAAAATTTAGATGAAGCTGCCTGTATTTCAGCCGATGCAAATAGAGGTGGCGATATTTCATCCATGCAGGTGGAGGTAGAGCTTAACCTAGGAAGGCAGAAAGGTAGCCTTATGCAATGCAAGAAAATGTAGGATGGAGACAGTGCTTAGTATTGAAAGGCAGAAAGGTAGCCTTATGCAATGCAAGAAAATATAGGATGGTGACGGTGCTTAGTCTCGAAAGGCAGAAAGGTAGCCTTATGCAATGCAAGAAAATGCAAGATGGAGACAGTGGTTAGTCTCGAAAGGCAAAAAGGTAGCCTTATCCAATGCAAGAAAATGCAGGATGGAGACAATGCTTAGTCTCGAAAGGTAGAAAGGTATCCTTATGCAATGCAAGAAAATGCAAGAATTCAAAAGGGAAAATAGTAGTAAGATCTCTTAGCTGATAACCGATTGCGATATCGTGACTGCTGGGGATGTTGTGTACAAATAGAAATCATGGATAAATGATGATTTTGAGAAGTTTCATTCTTGAGAAATTATGCGTACATAAATATACCTGACGATATTGCAAGTCGAGTGCCTGCATCCAAAGAAAAATCGTAAGTTTTGTAAGGGGGAAAGGTTAGTTCGTTTTCCCCTGACTTCTGGCGTTGTGTATCATTCGGGTAGCGTCACTAAACAATAGCAATTTGAACAATAGTTACGCATGATTTAGTAAATATAATGTAAGTATACAATCGAAAATAGATTTCTTTAGATGAACCAACGACTGCGACGCGGTTCAAGACATTGCAACCTGTCTCGCTCCGGAATTTTGAGGGTCTTCCTCAAAATTCTGCCCCAGTTTACTGGGCTGGCACATCTGATGGCTGCACTAAACGGTTGAAAAATCAACTTCGAAATTTTAAGGGTCCTCCTCAAAATTCTGCCCCAATTTATTGAGGTGGCATTCTTGGCGATGAATGGCTGAAAACTAACTTCGAAATTTTGAGGGTCCTCCTCAAAATTCTGCCCCAGTTCCAATACCAAGGGGAAATGAATTTTTATTAAATTGTGATCGAACCTATAGGGCTGCCTACGTATCCCCTCTTAAATGAGAATCAGTTCAAGCGTAGTTCAAATTACATCATGAAGGCAATCCTAAGTGGTTACACATAGTATCGTTTTACTGCATCTGAATTGATTGGCTTCATCCAGACTTCTCCGTCCTTCTCTACAAGAATAAGGTCTCCTCCGGTTAGAACCCGGTGAACCATGTATGGACCTTGCTAGTTGGGAGAAATTTCCCCTTGGCTTCACCTTGATGTGGGAATATTTTCTTCAACACCAGCTGCCCCGGTGTAAACTTCCTTGGCCTAACTCTTTTGTTGAAGGCTCTGGACATTCTGTTCTGATACAACTGATCGTGGCAAACTGCATTCATCTTTTTCCCATCTGTGAGGGCTAACTGCTTGTAGCGACCATTTACCCATTCTGTGTCATCCAACTCTGCTTTTTGTATGATCCTCAACGAGGGAATTTTTACCTCGGTGGGGGTGACAGCCTGTGTACCATAAACCAACATGTAGGGAGTTGCTCTGGTCGATGTGTGGACTGTGGTATGGTATCCCAGTAAGGCGAATGATAATTTCTCATACCATTGTTTCTGACTTTCTTTCATCTTCCTTAGTATCTTTTTGGTATTCTTGTTGGCTGCCTCTACAGTTCCATTCATTTGAGGCCTGTAGGCTGTAGATTTCTTGTGTTTGATCATGAATCTCTCACACACTACTTTCATCAAGTCGCTATTGAGATTGGAACCATTATCGGTGATGATTGATTCCAGAATTCCGAATCGGCAAACAATACGGTCACAGACAAAATCTGCCACAACTGTCTTAGTCACTGCCCTATATGATGCTGCTTCAACCTATTTGGTACAATAATCAATTGCTACTAGGATAAGCCCGTGCCCGTTTGATGTGGCAGGCTCGATAGGTCCAATGACATCAATTCCCTAGGCGGTGAATAGCCACGGTAAGCTTGCTGTAGTAAGATCATTTGGAGGCACATTTTTCATGTCTGCATGTATCTGATAGCGATGGCACTTGCGAACATATTGGATACAGTCTATTTCCATAGTCATCCAAAAATACCCTGCTCGGAGTATCTTCTTTTCTAAGATAAAATCATTCATGTGCGGCCCACAAGTCCCTGCGTGCACTTTGTCGAATAGTCTGGATGCTTCTTTTGCTTCGACACACCTTAGTAAACCTTGTCTAAGGCCTTGTCTTCCTAATATACAAGACTCCTTGTGACTGCTCAGGTATCTTAAGGGTACTCTTGATTTTGGGGTTTTCTACAACAATTCTCCTGATCTTTCTCTTAGTGTATATTGTGATAGTGATTGGGGTTCATGTCCAGATTGTAGGAAGTCCATCAGCGGGTTCTTCTTCTTGTTAGGGGGTTGTTTAATTGGTTGTAAATCCAACAAACAATCTGTCGTTTCTTTATCATCCACTGAAGCTAAATATAGATCTATGAGTAAGGTCACTGCTGAAATAACTTGGGTTTGCCGACTTTTATCTGATTTTGGTGTTGTTTCTTCTTCTCATGTTACTTTGTTTTGTGATAACCGGGATGCCATCCATATTCCCAAGAACCCCATCTTTCATGAACTCACCAAGCATATTGAACTGGATTGTCATTTTGTTCACACAAAGCTGAATAAAGGATTTCTTCAGTTGCTTCACACTTCAAGTGTAGACTAGCTTGCTGACATGTTTACTAAGCCCTTGGGAGGTGCTCTTCATCACTTTCATCTTCGCAAGATGGGAGTTATCTCACCCTCCAACTTGTTGAGGGGTGTTGAGATACAAGAAGAAAGTGTTGGTACTTAGTTAGTTTTACTTGCGCTGTTACTTAGTTTTGGATCATTTTTTTTCTACATTTCCTATTGGGCTTAGATTGTATTTATTTATATCTCTATGTAGTGGACCAACCCAATCTATTATACAAAAGGGGATTATATTTTGTAACAGACCGTTGATTTTTTCATTCTCTCTCTAATGGAAAATATCTAGAAGTTTCCCCCCTTCTTCCTATTTATTACTCTTTCACTACTAGAAAATACCTATTTTGCGACTGTCAAAACGGGCGCAATGTGACCAGAAAATGCTAATTTCTTAATACATTCCGATCGAAATATCGTAGTCGCAAAATAGCTGGTTTGAAAAGTTTAGTGACCGAATCGGTCGGTAATTTGCGACTACAACGATCACAAATTCAAAAATAAAACGACTAATAAATGATGCCAATTGTCTGACTGTCGCAGTCGCAAAGTTTCCGACTGACGCAGTCACAAATAAATTAATTTAAATTTTAATTTTAAATTAACTTTCCCACTACTTCTGTCGCAAAAAGTATGTATAATTATAATAATATTTAATTTTATTTGATTTTTCTCACTACCGTGGTCGCAAATCTAATTTAAAATTATTTATTTATTTATTTTTCTGACTATCGTGATCGCAAAATTTAATTTAAAACTATTTATTTATTTGTATTTTGGACTACAGTAGTCGCAGATGTTCCTGAATCTGGAATATTTTGATGCATTTTGCTCAGAAAATTAGGAATGTTTTACCAAATTCCAGCTCTTTTAAAGCAATACCACCTACCAATTCAAATATACAACAACCAATCAATTCACCATTGCAACTAATGAAATCCATAAAATGCAAAACATAAATATTTGTAACTAAAACATACAAAAAGAGTTAAACATTCTAGCACCATTCAATCTAGTCTAAAATAGTACAATCATAGTCAAGTGTTAATATTACCAAGTCTAAACATCCAACTACAACAAATAATAAAGTCTCAAACATCAACAACAACAACAACAACAACCCAGTATAATCCCACTTAGTAGGGTCTGGGGAGGGTAGTGTGTACGCAGACCTTACCCCTACCCTAGGGTAGAGAGGCCGTTTCCAAATAGACCCCCGGCATTCTTCCCTCCAAGAACTTCCCACCTTGCTCTTGGGGAGACTCGAACTCACAACCTCTCGGTTGGAAGTGGGGGTTGCTTACCATCAGAGCAACCCCTCTTGTCTCAAACATCAATAACCAAAAAAAACTAAAACTCATTGTCCCTACCATTCTCGCCATTCGAAGGAGCAAATGGACGTCCACTCATAAATGTTTCCACTAGACTCTGCAATTTGTTAACATTTGCACGATCTTCTTTTCATTCCTCCTTCAACTCTTCAACTTCTTTTCGTAATGCTTCCACCTCTTCGTGATCTTGCGAATAACTCGCATCACCAGACAACAATGTCGTAGAACGACCTACAAAATTTTGTAATCGAAGACTGTAGTTTCTACCTTTCTTTGCGCCACCAACCACCTGCGTCCATATTGAAGCTACCTCATTGAGTGACACTTGGGTTGAGCTACCATCCTCAGAATCGAGTTGACTTTGACACCATTCCTCAAAACGTTGCTGATAGGCTTCCTAAAATTAAATGATCGATGATAGAAACTATTGAAACTGAAGTTTATTAATATAAGTAATTCATCATTCTCTCAAAACAAACAATTAAGTATTTTTCAGAATAAGCCATAAGCAACTAACTACGACTAATATATTTATGTCTTAATCTTTGACAGAATCAGAAGAAAGAAAATTCCAGCATGTGCAAGCAACCAAAAGCACAAAAATAAAATAAAAGTAGAGAATGGGACAGATTCTGATAGCAAACATTACCTATTCTTGACCCCATCCCCCTTTCCCCTCCCAACTCCAAAAAATGCATGTGGCATGAAATGAATTATGTCCTTTTTCTGGCCCCAGTTCTTTTCCCCCTCAAATCTCAACCATTTTAATGTAACGGAAAACTAAGGGATAAATATACTTCTTCTAGAACTTAAAAATAATACATTGTTACACTAATCACCTGTTCTTGTATTTTTCCTTGCCTGTGGAAAAGATAGAGCTCAAACCAAAAAAACTTGGTGGAGG
>MU737198.1:5112-20433 GCA_026770625.1 Nicotiana glauca | reverse complement strand
ATTCTATTTCTAGACTATGGGATTATGTTTTTGAGCTCTTATTGATACTATTGAATCGAATTATGACTAGATATCGTTGTTTCGGAGTTGGATTCTAGAGGAAAGGTGGTGTTAGAGGCTTGATTGCTATTTTCAGACCGAGGTAAGTGTTTGATCTAACTTTGGCTTGAGGGAATATGATTAGAGTGTTTTGATTGCTATTTGCTAAATGATCGAGTACGGTGTATAGGCATGGTGACGGGTATCTATACACCGGTGTCTAGCATGAGCGTGAGTCATAAATGCTTTTTAATTCGAAAGATATGACACAACTGTCTTGTTAAATTGATAACTTCCATGTAAAGTGTTGGATAAGAACGAAATGAATTAAAAGAGTTTGTGAAACAATGATTCCCTTGTCGGGACAAGTAGACTGTTACAATTGAATTCTCCCTTACTGGGATAGTTGGGTAGCTGTACCGTTGCCGGGTTTAACTGTTATGTTGAAGTTTTTCCCTAATGGGACCTCCTTTGGAAATATTATTAGTGTTATGAATTATAATATGGGATCGTGTGGCACGCCGACCACTTATGAGTTATAATATGGGATCGTGTGGCATGCCGACCACTTACGAATTATAATATGGGATCGTGTGGTACGCCGACCACTTATGAATTATAATATGGGATCGTGTGGCGCGCCGACCACTTAGACTTATATATTTATACGAGCTATAGTATTGAGATGGTTATATTGTTATATCTGTTCATTTGTTCGGTACTGTATCTCCCCGAGCATGTCCCTTTCCCCCTTTGTTATTGGCATTTCCTTGTTGTTATTTCCATTTTTGTACATATATACAGATATCTGCACAGGTTGATTTCGGTAGGTCCTGTCTAGCCTCGTCACTACTTCGCCGGGGTTAGGCCAGACACTTACCAGCACATGGGGTTGGTTGTGCCGATGCTACACTCTGCGCTCTTTTTGTGCAGATACAGGTTTCAGACAGTAGCAGCAGTAATAGTGCGAGTGTTGGTATTCCGACCACCGAGACATCGAGGTAGCCTTGCAGGCATCCGCAGAACCCGTTGTCTCTTCTACCTTTACTTTTCAGTCTGTTATCTCATGTATTCAAGACAAACAGTTTTATATTTCTTTCAGACGGTTATGTGTAGTATTCTTAGAAGTTCGTGAGTATTGTGACACCAGTTCTTGGGTAGTGATTTATGTTTGGATTTCGATATCGCATCTAGTAATGTTTACTAAGTCTTCCGCTAAATTAATTTTATTCCGCTGTAATCATATTAACATTGCTAAATGTTTTAAAATGAGGGTTGTAAAAATGGATAGATAAGTAAGAGTTGGCTTGCCTAGCTCCCATTAGTAGGCGCCATCACGACTCCTGATGGTGGAAAATCCGGGTCGTGACAAAAACAAAAGAGTAAAAGAGGAGGAATCAATTCAATCAATCGACTATCAAAATAACAACAACCAGATATCACAAACGACTTTGTAAACACAGAAAAAGCTATACTTTCACAAATCCCAAAAGGCCGATGTGGGATATCAAAAATAAAAAATCAAAATTGGAACCTGGTAAGCAAAAACTTTTGCCGATTAAGAGCAGAAATTGAAGGAGACGAAGGCTTTCTGCAATAATCCTTGAAACCTACATGAAACAGAAGTTGAAGACGAATGAGAGGGAGAAGATTGACAGAGAAGACTGATAATAATCGAGTAGCATAAACCCAAAATTATATATAAAACGATCGAGAACGACCTGGGTTGGCCGGAGACCGAGGCAGGGTGGAGGCTTTTGCAGCGATGCTGTTAACGCGCGACACTGTATCGTTCTAATTACAGCCGATCTTCGCCATTCTGTATCGTCTTCTTTAACGCGCATGTTTGTTTTTCCTTTTTTTTTTTAACTCTAGGGTTTTCTAATTGGAGGGTACTTAATTTATTATCCCAAAAAATTGGAGGGAAAGATTATAACGAGGGAAAGTTAAAATAATAAAACATCTATTTCAATTAGGGATTTTTAGTGGCAATTATTTTTTATTGTCTTTAAAAATATATCTTTTACTGGCTAATGGTCATTAGCTGCTAATATTTTAGCTTAAATAATTCATTAGTGGCAATTACCTAATTGCCGCCAAAGACCGTTTTTGTAGTAGTGGGTGTGTATTGATGCAGGAGGGCAGTGTGATTGCATATGCGTTGGGGAAGTTGAAGGCTTATGAGAAGAATTACCATTTCCATGATTTAGAGTTGGTAGCCATTATTCATGCGCTAAAGATTTTGAGGCGGTATCTTTATGGCGTGTCGTGTGAGGTTTTCATGGATCATCACAATCTTCAGTATTATTTCAGGCAAAAAGATCTTAATTTTAGGTAGAGGATGTTGTTGGAACTATTGAAAGACTATGATATCACTATCTTTTACCATCCCGGGAAGTCCAATGTTGTGGCCGAGGCATTGAGTAGGAAGGCGACGAGTATGGGCAACCTTGCGTTCATTCCAGTCAGCAAGAGGCCACTAGCATCAAATGTTCAGGCTTTGGCCAACCAGTTTGTGAGGTTGGATATTTTAGAGCCCAACCGCATTCTAGCTTGCACAGTCGCTCGATCTTCCTTGTTTGAGTGTATCAGAGATCGGCAGTATGACGACCCTCATTCGTTGGTCCTTAGGGACACAGTGTGGCACGGTGGTTCCAAGCAGGTGACTGTTGGAAATGATGAAGTGTGGATGGAATTCGTAAGTTGATTCTTGAAAAGGCCTACAGTTCCCGATATTCTATTCATTTGGGTGCCGCCAAGATGTATTAGGACTTGCGGCAGCATTATTGGTGGAGGAGGATGAAGAATGATATAGTTGCTTATGTAGCTCGGGGCCTGAATTGTCAGCTAGTGAAGTATGAGCATCAGAGACCCGGTGGTTTACTTTAGTAGATAGATATTCCTGAGTGAAAGTAGAAGCATATCACTATGGACTTCATTACTGGACTCCCACAGACTTAGAGGAAGTTCGATGCTGTTTGGGTCATTGTGGACAGGCTGACTAAGTCAGTCATTCTTGTGGCAGATACCTATTCTTCAGAGCAGTTGGCAGAGATTTACATTCGAGAGATCGACCATCTTCACAGTATGCCCATGTCTATCATTTCTGATCGAGTTACACAATTCACCTTGCACTTCTGTTGGGTAGTACAACGTGAGTTGGGCATGTGGGTTGAGTTGAGCACAACATTTCATCCTCAGACATACGGACAGTCCGATCGCACTATTCAAATATTGGAGGATATGCTCCACGCATATGTCATAGATTTCGGAGGATCATGGGATTTATTCTTGCCCCTTGCAGAGTTTTCCTACAATAACAGTTACCGGTCAAGCATTCAGATGGCTCCCTATGAGGCATTATACGGTAGGTAGTGTCGGTCGCTAGTTGTATGGTTCAAGCTAGGGGAGGCTCGGTTGTTGGGTACTAATCTAGTGCATGATGCCTTGGATAAGGTCAAGATTATTTTGGTCAACTTTGCACAGCTTAGTCCAAGCAGAAGAGTTATGCCGATCATAGAGTTCGTGATGTTGCATTCATGGTCGGTGAGATAGTGTTGCTCCGGGTATCACCCATGAAGGGTGTCATGAGGTTTGGAAAGAAGGGCAAGCTGATTCCTAGGTATATCAGACCTTTTGAGATTCTCGAGAGAGTGGGAGAGTGTGATGACCCTTTCGGTCATCACCTGTTTTCTTATCCGTTCCGTGCTTTTGAGGCCTTGAAAACCTCATTTTTAGTCGCCTCGATTTGTGTGCACAGTCCGAGCGCGTAGCCGGAAAACTTAAATATGAAATTCTATGGAAAAAAAAATGCTAAATATTGATGTTAAAATGAATAAATTTGACTCCGGTCAACATTTTGGGTAAACAAACCCGGACCCATAATTTGAAGGTCCCAGAGGGTCCGTAGGAAAATATTGTACTTGGGCGTATGCCCGAAATCGAATTCCGAGGTCCCAAGCCCGAGAAATAAATTTTTGAGTAAAAATTGTTTTTCTGAAATTGAAATGAAAATCGATTAGAACGTATTGGTATCGGGCCCGTATTTTGGTTCCAGCGCTCGGTACAGGTCATATATGGGATTTAAGATATTTTTATAAAGTTTGGTTGAAATCGAACGTCGTTTGACGTGTTTCGGACTTAAATTTCTAAAATTGAAAGTTAATGAAGTTTGAGGAAAAACTAGTGATTTTGAGGTTTGATTCATGGTTTTTGATGTTATTTTGGCAATTTGATCGCATGGTTAATTTTGTAGGATGTTATTGAGTTAGTATATGTGTTTGGTTAGCAGCCCCAAGGGCTCGGGAGTGTTTCAAAGTGATTTCAAACTTAGAAAATATTGTAGAAAATTCAGTTATGGTTTTCTGATATGTTGTTCTATGCGATCGCATAGCAGCATCCACGATCACATAGTGCAAGTCTAAGGTGCCCAGTTTTTGTTCTATGCGATCGCATAGATTCATCTGCGATCACATAGCTTAGCCCAATTACTTCAATGCGAACGCATCCCTTCTTCTGCGGTCGCAAAGCATTAAACCAAATCTGGGAACAAGCCCATTTTCTTCTACGTGTTCGCAGCACCTCTTCTGCGATCGCAGTGGTCAACCTCCCATTACCCTATGCGATCGCAATCCCTTTCCCACGATCGCATAGGGAAAATTTCTCCCAATTATAATTAAATTTCCAGAACAGTGTATTACAGGATTTTTCATAAGTTTCACAAGCTCCTTCTTCTCCAAGGTTCTTAGGCGTCCATTGAAGCTATCCTTCATCAAAACTTCGTGGGTTAGTAAATCTTAACTTGTTTCCTTCATTTTCCATCAATATCCAAATTCCTAAGCCTAAATCATGTAATCTAGGGTAGAAATTGGGGATTTGGGTAGAGTTAGGGTTTTTTGAATTTTCTTGATTTAGACCTTGTTTTGGGGTCAAATTTGAAAACATATTATATATTCGGGCTCGTGGGTGAATGTGTGATATGAATTTGGTCTGAACCTCGTGTTTTAATCAAGCGAGCCCGGGGTCAATTTTTGGGATTTTGGGAAGAAAGTTTTGAAATCTATAATTAAGCATTGGGTTTGATTTATTTAGCATATATTGATATCATGAAGTCATTATTGTATATATTTGATTGAGTTGGAGCCGAATTCGAGAGGGAAATCGGTTGTTGTGGATTGATTTGGCCGTGGAAGATGAGGTAAGTGTTTGGTCTAACCTTAGCTTGAGGGAATAGGTGTTGAGTCTTATTTGCTACTTGCTAATTGTCGAGTGCGATGTATAGGCTTGGTGACGAGTATCTATACATTGGTGTCTAGCATGGCCGTGAGTCTTTATATTACGAATATTTGATTTTGTTGTATCTCCCATTCTTAATTGATAACTTCTATATGATATAAAGAGCATATGAAAGAAATTGTGATGTATGAATTTCGAGGAGCATTGGCTCGAGTTGTAATACGAGTTGTGAAAGTATATGAAATAATTGAACCCTTTGGAGTGTTGGCTCAAGTGGTAAAGTGAGTTATAAAATGAAAGTGAAAGAAAGAGAAAGAGCTGTTGGTTTATTCCCTTGCCGGGATGTTTTATTGTTTTGTTGATTTTCTCCCTTGCCGGGATATTGAAATTCATTGATATTGTTCCCTTGCCGGGATTTAACTGTTTAATTGTATTTCCTTGCCGGGATTTCTATTATTATTCCGTTTACTTCCTTGTCCCTTATTTGTGATTGTTGTTTGGGTGAGGAAGAGTGATAAAGCACGAAGGGTGATGCTGTGCACTGTTTGCTATTGTGAGGAAAGAGTGTAAAGCACGAAGGGTGATGCCGTGCCATATGATGTACCATTCCGTACTGATATTCGTTGACTATATTGTGAGGAAAGAGAGTAAAAGCATGAAGGGTGATGCCGTGCACATTATTACGATATGATTGATTTGGAGAGAACGAGAGTAAAGCACGAAGGGTGATGCCGTGCAACTTGCTGATTTCTGATTCTTGTTGATATTCTAGCTTTGTTGTTTCGTTCTTTATTTGATGTTTCTGTTCGTAACTGTTATCTCCCCTACAACATGTTTCCCGCTCCCACATTTACTGGTTATTACCTGCATTTTTTTCTGCTATATACACATATTCGTTTCTTTCATTACTTGTTGTTATTTGATTTTACTTCAAGGTTATACATTCCCTTACCCTATTTTCCTTATGATTGATGTTTGGGTGAGGAAGAGCGTAAATCACGAAGGGTGATGCCGTGTATTGTTTTGGTGAGAGAGAGTAAAATCACGAAGGGTGATGTCGTGCACTTGCTTTTGATTTTCCCTGTCTTTATTTATTATTGTGTTATGGTTTATCTACACTAAATGGCTGAATTCCTGTTGATACTTGTTGTACCCCGCAACATGATCTCCCTTTCTATTTTCAGTTGAACTGTGGTGATCCGCATATTTATTGTTCTGAGATTGTGAGATGAGATTTCAGAGGCTCAAGACAGTTCTGACTACGGAACAAGTGTTGGTTTTTCCCATAGGTTCAGGGCCTATACAGTCTATTGTGATGCTTCCTGTATTGGGCTTGGTGCAGTGTTGATACTGTATGGCAAGGTCATTGCCTATGCTTCGAGGCATTTGAAGATTTACGAGAAGAACTATCCAGTGCATGATCTAGAGTTGGCAGCCATTGTTCACGCATTGAAAATCTGGAGGCATTATTTGTATGGCGTGATGTGTGAGGTGTTCACTGATCACAAAAGTCTTCAGTACTTGTTCAACCAAAAGGAGTTGAATTTGAGGCAGAGGAGGTGGTTGGAGTTGTTGAAGGATTATGATATCACCATTCTTTATCATCCGGGGAAGGCCAATGTAGTGGCCGATGCTTTGAGTATAAAGTCAGCCAGCATGGGCAGTCTTGCTTATATTCTGGTCAGCCAGAGGCCGTTGTCTTTGGATGTTTAGGCTCTAGCCAATTAGTTCGTGAGACTGGATGTTTCTGAGCCCAGTTGTGTGTTAGCTTGCATGGTCGCTCGTTCTTCATTATCGGAGCGTATCCATGATCGATAGTTTGATGATCCCCATTTGTGTGTCCTTAGAGACACGGTGCAACAAGGAGGTGCCAAGCAGGTTACCTTAGATTCAGATGGAGTTTTGAGATTGCAGGGGTGAGTTTGTTTGCCCAATATGGATGGGCTTCGAGAGTTGATTTTAGAGGAGGCCCATAGCTCCAGGTACTCTATTCATCCGGGTGCCACGAAGATGTATCAGGATTTACGGTAGCATTATTGGTAGCGTAGAATGAAGAAGAATATCGTAATATATGTGGCTAGTTGTTTGAATTGTCAGTAGGTTAAGTACAAGCATCAGAGGCCTGGTGGTTTATTTCAGAGGATTGAGCTTCCCGAGTGGAAGTGGGAGCCGACTATTATAGATTTTGTTACTGGGCTTCCGTTTACTCGGAAGAAGTTCGATGTGATATGGGTTACTGTTGATAGGCTGACCAAGTCAGCACATTTTATTCCTATGGCAGTCTCCTATTCTTCTGAGAGGTTCGTTGAGATCTATATTCGGGAGATTTTTCGCCTTCATGATGTTCCCGTGTCTATCATTTCGGATCGGGTTACGCAATTTACCTTGCGCTTCTGGAGAGTAGTGCAGCGAGAGTTGGGCACACTGGTAGATTTTAGCATAACATTTCATCCCAGACGGACGGTCAGTCCGAGCGGACTATTCAGATTTTGGAGGATATGCTCCGAGCTTGTGTTATTGATTTTGGAGGTTGGTGGGATTAGTTCTTGCCTTTAGCGAAGTTTACCTACAACAACAACTACCGGCCGAGCATCCAGATGGCTCCTTATGAGGCTTTATATGGTAGGCGATGTCGGTCTTCGGTTGGATGGTTTGAGCCGGGAGAGGCTCAGTTGCTAGGTACAGATTTGGTTCAGGAGGCCTTGGACAAGGTCAAGATCATTCAGGATAGGCTTCGTTCAGCTCAGTCTAGGCAAAAGTGCTATGCAGATCATAAGGTTCGAGATGTAGCTTTCATGGTTGGTGAGCGGGTATTGCTCCGGGTGTCACCTTTGAAGGGCGTAATGAGATTTGGGAAGAAGGTCAAGCTTAGCCCTATGTTCATTGGTCCGTTTGAGATTCTTGATCGAGTGGGAGAGATGGCTTATAGACTTCCATTGCCACCTAGCTTATTAGCCGTGCATCCAGTTTTCCATGTATCCATGCTTTGGAGGTATCACGCGATCCAGCCTACGTGTTAGATTTCAGCATTGTCCAGTTGGACAAGGACTTGTCTTATGAGGAGGATCTTGTAGCTATTCTAGGCCGGCAAGTTCGCCAATTGAGATCCAAGAGTTTCCCCTTTGTTCGTGTTCAGTGGAGAGGTCAACCTCCCGAGGCATCGACCTGGGAGTCCGAGTCCAATATGCGGAGCCGTTATCCTCATCTATTCCCCGACTCAGGTACTTCCTTCTTCTATCCATTCGAGGATAAACGATTGTTTTAGAGGTGGAGAATGTGATGACCTATCCATCCGTGCTTCAGAGGCCTCGAAAACCTTATTTTAGTCGCCTCGATTTACGTGCACAGTCCGGGCGCATAGACGATTTAAATATGAAATTTTGTGGGAAAAAATGCTAAATTTTGATGTTAAAGTGAATAAATTTGACTCCGGTCAACATTTTGGATAAACGGACCCGGACCCATAATTTGACGGTCCCGAAATGTTCGTGGGAAAATCTGGGACTTGGGCGTATGCCCAGAATCGAATTCCGAGGTCCCAAGTCCAAGAAATGAATTTTTGAGTAAAAATTGTTTTTTCTGAAATTATTAATGAAATTGAAATGAAAATTGATTAGAACGTGCTGGTATCGGGCCCGTATTTTGGTTTCGGTGCCCGGTACAGGTCATATATAGGATTTAAGATATTTCTGTAAAGTTTGGTTGAAAGTGGACGTCATTTGACGTGTTTTGGACTTAAACTACTAAAATTGAAAGTTAATGAAGTTTGAGGAAAAACAAGTGATTTTGAAGTTTGATTCATGGTTTTTGATGTTATTTTAGTAATTTGATCGCACGGTTAAGTTCGTAGGATGTTGTTGAGTTAGTATATGTGTTTGGTTAGGAGCCCCGAGGGCTCGAGAGTGTTTCGGAGGTGTTTCGGTGTGATTTCAAACTTAGAAAAAATTGTAGAAAATTCAGTTCTGGTGTTCTGATATGTTGTTCTATGCGATCGCATAGGAGCATCCACGATTGCATAGTGTAAGTCTTAGGTGCCCAGTTTTTGTTCTATGCGATCGCATAGATTCATCCACGATCGCATAGCTTAGCCCACTTCCTTCAATGCGAACGTATCCCTTCTTCTGCGGTCGCAAAGCATTAAACCAAATCTGGGAACATGATCGTTTTCTTCTACGCATTCGCAGCACCTCTTCCGCGATCGCAGTTGTCAACTTCCCATTACCCTATGCGATCGCAATCCCTTTCCCGCGATCGCATAGGGCAAATTTCTCCCAGTTATAATTAAATTTCCTGAACAGTGTATTATGGGATTTTTCATAAGTTTCACGAGCTCCTTCTTCTCCAAGGTTCTTAGGCGTCCATTGAAGCTATCCTTCATCAAAACTTCGTGGGTTAGTAAATCTTAACTCATTTCCTTCATTTGCCATCAATATCCATTGAATTCCTAAGCCTAAATCATGTAATCTAGGGTAGAAATTGGGGATTTGGGTAGAGTTAGGGCTTTTTGAATTTTCTTGATTTCGACCTCGTTTTGGGGTCGAATTTGAAAACAAATTATATATTCGGGCTCGTGGGTGAATGGGTGATATGAATTTAGTCTGAACCTCATGTTTTGACCAAGCGGGCCCAGGGTCAATTTTTGGGATTTTGGGAAGAAAGTTTTGAAATCTATAATTAGGCATTGGGTTTGATTTGTTTAGCATATATGGATATGATGAAGTCATTATTGTATATATTTGATTGAGTTGGAGCCGAATACGAGAGGGAAAGCGGTTTTTGTGGATTGATTTTGCCGTGGAAGTTGAGGTAAGTGTTTGGTCTAACCTTAGCTTGAGAGAATAAGTGTTGAGTCTTATTTGCTACTTGCTAATTGTCGAGTGCGATGTATATGCATGGTGACGAGTATCTATACATTGGTATCTAGCATGACCGTGAGTCTTTATATTGCAAATATTTGATTTTGTTGTATCTCCCATGCTTAATTGATGACTTCTATATGATATAAAGAGCAAGAGAAAGAAATTGTGATCTATGAATTTCGAGGAGCATTGGCTCGAGTTGTAATACGAGTTGTGAAAGTATATGAAATAATTGAACCCTTTGGAGTGTTGGCTCAAGTGGTAAATTAAGTTATGAAATGAAAGTGAAAGAAAGAGAAAGAGCTATTGGTTTATTCCCTTACCGGGATGTTTTGTTGTTTTTTGATTTTCTCCGTTGCCGGGATATTGAAATTCATTGATATTGTTCCCTTGCCGGGATTTAACTGTTTAATTGTATTCCCTTGTCGGGATTTCTGTTATTATTTCGTTTACTTCCTTTCCCCTTATTTGTGATTGTTGTTTGGGTGAGGAAGAGTAATAAAGCACGGAGGGTGATGCCGTCTACTGTTTGCTATTGTGAGGAAAGAGTGTAGAGCACGAAGGGTGATGCCGTGCCGTACGATGTACCATTCTGTACTGATATTCGTTGACTATATTGTGAGGAAAGAGTGTAAAAGCACGAAGGGTGATAGCGTGCACATTATTACGATATAATTGATTTGGAGAGAGCGAGAGTAAAGAACAAAGGGTGATGCCGTGTAACTTGCTAATTTCTGATTCTTGTTGATATTCTGGCTTTGTTGTTTCATACTTATTTCATGTTTCTATTCGTAACTGTTATCTCCCCTACAACATGTTTCCCGCTCCCACATTTACTAGTTATTATCTGCATTTGTTTTCTGCTGTATACACATATTTGTTTCTTTCATTACTTGTTGTTATTTGATTTTACTTCAAGGTTATAGATTCCCTTACCCTATTTGCCTTGTGATTGATGTTTGGGTGAGGAAGAGCGTAAAGCACGAAGGGTGATGTCATGTATTATTTTGGTGAGAGAGAGAGTAAAAGCACGAAGGGTGATGCCGTGCACTTGCTTTTGATTTTTCCCGTCTTTATTGATGATTGTGTTACGGTTTATCTACACTAAATGGCTGAATTCCTGTTGATACTTGTTGTACCCTGCAACATGATTTCCCTTCCTATTTTCAGTTGAACTGTGGTGATCCTCATATTTATTGTTCCTCTTTCTGTACTTCTCTTCTACTGTATATAGTTAAATTGAACATGTTTAATTGGTAGTCTGGTCCTAGCCTCGTCACTACTTCGCCGAGGTTAGGCTAGGCACTTACTAGCATATGGGGTTGTCACACCTCCTTTTTCCTATACCCGCAAAGGCGTAAAGGACTTTTTCCACTTAAAGGACAGTCGGAACGGGATTTACTTAGATTTAGAGTCGCCACTTGGGAGATTAATGGTGTCCCAAGTCACCGGTTGAATCCCGTACCGAGGAAATATGACTCTGTTAATAGTCCGCGAACCAGAAATCCGAATAAGGAATTCTGTTAATCCAGGAGAAGGTGTTAAGCACTCCCAAATTCCGTGGTTCTAGCACGGTCGCTCAACTGTTGTATTTGTTTTTATCTGATTTCTATATATATATTCCATTTTATGTGCATTTATTAATAATCCGCTTTATTAAGGATTGCAACATCGTAAAAATATATTTCGGCCCACACCGTACCAGTACGCCTGTGACCTTTAACACATTTCGACTTCGTTGAAATTTGGATTTGGGTCACATAAATGTGCACCCGAATTTAAGAAAGTAATTTTATTTAAAACATACCTAAAAGGACTAGCGTGTTATTATCTTTGGGGAAGGCCGCGAAATTCGCTAAACGGCCTATCCCGAAGTCTAAGTATTTTATTAAGTAATTAATGAGGGCCCCGCAATTATATATTTGATTTGGCGAGGCTCGTCTCATTTTATTATTAAAGTCCAATCCTAAAGTAATTATAATTTTCTATTTGCTTTGTATCTAAAGGCCAATTAATTCATGAGTACGAATTCGAATTCCAAATTCAAGTCCGGATTTAAACAAAAGGTCTTGCCTTTTAGCTTGAACCCGCTACTCAAATTGAAACTCAATATTGTATTTATGTATTTATTTCCTAAGGTAATTTCGGTAAGCTCCGTCATTCAGGAGTTTTGGACCCGTAACAGTACTTACCTAGGCCCAATATCAAATTATCACTTCCGTTCTATTATTTACTCCAAATTTACATTTTTCTTTGTTGCTAACTCTTGCTGTTTTTAACAAAAGAGAACAATTAAGCCTGAAACTAAAACAAATGGATATGGTTATCTAATTACTAATAATAATAGTAATAGGTGATGTTCACAGCCTTAAATCCAAATTATTTCAGTTAAAAATCATAATAGAAAATTACTACTGTGCATTCTTCTAATAAATTGAAACACACGATGACAACTTATTGGCTTAGATCCAAACTTATCCGTTCTTAATTATCACAACTGTTATTCAACTCAAATTAGTCAAAGAATTGATATTCAATGCTTAAATCCAATGACCTATCAATATTAACTAACGACCTGAAACTACTAATATTGAAACATTTATTTGGAGTTGGATTCAAATTGACTTGCACATAAAATGCCTCTGATTCCTAAGTCTTAAACAACAAAGTGCTAAACCAATACAAATACTACTACACTAAATTCAAAACTGAAATTACCACAAATCGACAGTCTATCAATTTGCATAATTCAAATCAATCAGTCCAATTATACATCCAAACAGTCCAAATCTCAGTCTATATTGTTCAATTACAACAGCTAACAAATTTAAACAAATTAAACTACATTAACCACAACATCATACAATCATCTGAAATAAAGAGATTTGGGAGCAATTTCTATTTCACTTGATCTGAAAGTTATATGAGGTGATTGAGGTAGTGTACCTGGTAACACAATTTCAAAAGGAGAAAAATGAAGAGGTCAGCAGCAGTAACGACTTCAGCAGCCACGCAAAAAATCAGTTTGAAATCCCAGCAACAGTCAATGAAACAAGTAATAACAGTCCAAATATGTTGCAATTCACTCTAACAGGCCCCAATTTCAACTCAAATAGATCATAAAGCAACTCAAAATGCCTTTGGAATTCAAATCTAAAACAGAAATGAAGAAAACTAGAATTGAATCTAAAGGTTGGCAAAAATAGGCAATGGAACAGTGAGTATTTTTGGTTTTTTCACTGTTTATGATTTTTTTGGTTTTGAATTTTTGAATTTCAGGTTTTCTAGATCTGAAAAATGATAGAATACTTTGGAGGAAAGTTTTAGGATGTTCCCCAAAAAACTCTTAATTAAGGCAGAAACATGCCTATTTATAGAATAAAATTTGGAGGGAAATTAAATTTTTAATATTTTCAGATTAACCCCCCTTTTTATGATTTGTTCCACCAATTACTACACTTACTTTATTTAAATTTGCACTAGAACCCATTCTAGAAGGTTCTAGTGGCATCTACCATGTTCTTTAATCCTTAAAATGTCTACCTTACCCTTACTTCTATTCAAAATTTACCCAACTACCATTTTGTTATGCCTGAAATACCCCTACTTCCTTAGTCTTATTACCACTATCCCATTTTCTATACCCAAAATACCCCTGAGACTAAATTGGTTTTACCCATTAACCTTTTGTCCCTTTAACCCCTTTTACCCCTAAACTAACGACCATGATTTAATCACAACTACAGGATTTAATAACCTAAAGCAAAACTAATCAGAATTAACCAATTACCATTCGAAAATCAGCAGCTATAAACCAATCCTTAATTATCAACCAGATTTTAACAAGCATGAGCAATTCGAATTCAATTAACTACTGGGATATCAAACTTATTGACGAATCAAAAATTAATCAGAACTAAAACTAAAACCCTAATAATATTAAATTTTAAACCTAAAAAAAAACTATTCGAAACAAAGATTAAGTAATTCTAATAAAACTAATGGCAAAACAGAACTTGATTTAAAACAAACACATGTCCACAAATAAAGAAAAGGACTTGAAGCACTTATCTCGGTTTTCTTCCTATCTTGCTTTGATCATATTTTTTTGAATAGAACTCCTTTGAATCTTTTAGGATTAAACCGTAGGTTCTTGACCGGAAAAAATTTAAAACGGAAATTTGAGACTTTCTGATGGGTTTTGAGACAAGCAGTTGTTGGGAATGGGTAGAGGAGGTTACGAAGGAACTATGGTGTATTTTTGGGTTGATTTGAACGAACTAGTGTTCGTCGGATCTAGGGTTCCGACGACACTTTTTCAAAGATTCGAGACAAACCAAAAGGATTCGAGGGAAGCGGGATAGAGGGGAGGATTCAGGGGTTCGAGACGGTATGGTGTTGTTTTTTGGGAGTCGAACAGTGTAACTATTGTTTCCCGCCGGTAGGGTTCCGGCGGGGTCGGCGGGGAACGTAGAGGCGGCTGGGGCCTTAAGGTTTCTAGGGGTGTGTTTGCGAGACGAGAGACAGTGGGGTGGGGGACGTCCGACAATTATATACAAAATGATCGGGGATTTCAGGCCGTTAGACCATGGTAACCTCGACGGCCTGGATCGCTTGGATAAAAAACGGGGTCGTTTGGGTTATGGGTGGGTGCTGGACCAAGTCTGGTAAGGTGTGGGCCTGGGGAATTTTGGATCAATTTGGGCCTGGGGCGGATTTCTCTTTGGGCTAGGGTATTTTTTATGTGTGTTTGGGTTATTAGCCCAAATCAATTTGTTCTTTATTTCCTTAATATTTTTTGTGTTTTATTTTCATTTGGTATTTTGTATTTTTTTCCTTTTGTATTTTTGTATTTTCTTTTGCTTTTGCATTTTTGTATTTATTTTCTGCTTTTGTATTTCCGAAATTAAACTAAAACTAATAACTATTTTGTAGTAATTCTGATTAAAACACTAAAAAAAATATTATTTTTATTTTTCCTAAATTGTTTCGACATGAATCCATACTAAAATTATAAAATTAAAAACCCTAAGGATATGCCTATTTTTGTATTTTTTTAATATAAATTATTATGCACAAAAATGCAACAAATATCAGAATAATGATACCAAATTTACAAAAAATTGTAAAAATTACTCTGTTCGAATTTTAGGAATAATTTGCTTAGGGCAAAAATCACGTGCTCACA